>JAMAJE010000077.1:0-79444 GCA_023629255.1 Pichia sp. PB3310
CTCTTCAGTAATTCATTGTATTCATTAACAAAACTTTGGCTTTGTTCACTCCATTGTTTGAAATCATAATGAACATACTCAAAAAATTGTTTTTCATTTTCGTCTAACACTTCTTTGTGATCCTTTTTACCCATAATTTCATAATAAATTGTATCCTCACCTTCTATATATTCGTAAATCGGTTTATCATCAAGATAAAACTTTGGAGGAGTTTTTGGCCTTTTACCCACATCAACCTCAAAACTCAATTCATTATCGTCAATATCGTTATTCAGTGAGCCGTCAGTTGCTTCTTGAGAATCGAAACTGTCATTATCATTATTGCTTTTGATAACATTTTTAAATTGGTTTCTACGCTTATTGGTAACGTCTTCATTTTTACTTCCACTGACAGACAAAATTTTACGTTTCTTCTTTAGCTCTCTATCAACACATGGTGATGATAAAAAACTGACATTTTCATTGTTACCTAAGTTACTTGATCCTTCTACTTTCAATGATGATAATAATAATAATTCCTGTGGCTTGATATTCATAGATTTACTAATATCAATATCAGTATTAGCTTTTGTTAAAAATGTCAAGTTGGTGCCTGCTGTATCAACACGGCTATTAAATGGACTTGAAAATTTACTGCTTTCATCATCATTATGATAAAGTTGATTGTTTTCCTTTTCGTCAAACTCAATTTTTGGAACACTAACCAAAAATTCTGAAATTTGCTTTTTATTAAGTACATTTTTTGAAGTACCTGGTTCTTTCTTAACTTGAATCTGATTGATATTTATTTTCTTCATTGGCATTGGAATGTTAGATTTTGGCAGAGTCTTTCTCTCTGTGCTTTTAAGTTTACGTTGTAAGCTTGTAATTGATGAAGTTACTGGTCTGCTACCATTTTCTTTATCTTTAAAAATTTTAATGGGAGATGTTAAATTGTCCATCTTTTTTTTTATACTTGGGCTACTTGAACCAGGCTCTTGCTTTATTTTTACCGAATCCATTACAATTCTAAAGATTATGTAAATATGGTAGTTTGCTAAATAAAAATAAAAAGCAACAAACTATGGATCAGAGAAAACGAAGTTTGCCCTCTGTAAAATTTTATATGTTAAGAAAATTTGATGAGCCACCAAATCTTTCAGCAGTTTTAATTATTAATTCTGTTACATAAAAAAGACGTAAATTATAAGCTATAAATGATTAGAGTTTAGATAGTTATTTTAAATAACCATGTTCTTTTAACCATTGTTGTACATCATCACCATCCCTGGAAACCCAGTTCGCTTTACTTTTAATAGTTTCTAATGATTGAGCCAAACCTTGATCAAAGCCTTTAGTAGTTTTAGATTTGAAAAAATCCTCAACCTGTTTATATTGTTCAATACTGGTAAATCCCGATGTACAAATTTGAACAACAGATCCCAACATACTTAAACCAGGGGGTAATAATTTATAGATGTCATCCCATTTGGTTTTCATCCAGTTGAATAAAATTTCGATACCAATTTTATGAGCTCTCATACCTTGCATTGGAATATATATATCTTGGGATCTAACCGTGCCATCCAATAAAAGTTCTAAAACCTTATTTAAAATGTCAGGGTTTTCAAATCTACCTAATGACCGTAATGCTGCAATTTTTTCATCCATTGATTGTGGTGATTTATAAATTTTCAGTAATTCATTAAATTCCTTTTCACCACCCTTGGTTGCAATATTGTTAAAGATCGCAGCTCTTAAATTTGGATGAATTGAATCCTTTTCACCATTAATATATGCATCAAATGCATCTTTCGCATACTTAGTTGTCTTTTCGTCATTTGAACTAATGGCAGCTGAAAATAACAATGCTTTTAACCTTTGATCAAGGAACGGTTCATCCTTTTCAAAGATCCAACCTAATTCATGAGATTTTTGAATAGTTAATTCACCAGTCAATGCTTTTAATGAATCTTTGATTTTTTGATCTTCAAATATCCATGCAGATTTTAAAGCACTAATTCTTGTAATAATTTCATCCCAAACAAAATATGAAGATTCATTTTTCCAACCAGATACTAATGATAATAAGTTAGAAGTTTTGGAAAAACCAGAAACAGATAATGCACCTGCATCGGCAACTAAACCAATTCTATCCTCAACGGACAACTTAGATGAATCTTTTCCCAATAATTCCCATCTTTTATCCTCGTAAGCAACTCTATAAACACCGGTTGAATTACCATTAACTTTGAAAAAATCTTTTGAAGTAATTGAATCAATCTTAATTTCTCTTTCGTTGAAAATTAATGACTCATCTAAACCTTTATCAGTTCTCAAACCAAGGAAAACTGGATAAATAGTTTTATCATCTTCAGGTTTAACGTCACCAGTTGTTAAATATCTATGTTGGTTAACAACAATTTGTGAATCAATTTCATTAACTGTAATTAATGGATAACCAACTTTAGTTGTCCAAACTTTCATTGTTGATGCAACGTCTTTACCAGAAACTTCTGATAATGAATCCCATAAAGCTTCAGTTTTTGCATTACCATAAGCATGCTTTTTCAAATAATGTGAAACACCTTCAATGAATTTTTCCTCGCCTAACCAATTTGCTAACATTCTTAAGACAGATGAACCTTTTTCATAAGAAATTGCATCAAAAATTTGATTAATTTCATCAGCTTTTTTCACAGGAACTTCAATGGGATGAGAAGATCTTAAACCGTCTAATGTCAATGCAGATTGTAAGGAATCACCTACAAAATTTTCCCAAACTTTCCAACTTTTTTCAAAATGATTGCAACATTTCCAAGACATGTAAGTTGCAAAACTTTCATTTAACCACAAAGAATCCCAGAAATCCATTGTACAAATATTACCAAACCATTGATGCGCCAATTCATGAGCAACAACTTCTGAAACTCTTAATTTTGTATCTAAAGTTGATTTTGATTCATCAAATAATAAATCAACCATACGATATGTAATTAAACCCCAGTTTTCCATTGCACCGGCAGAGAAATCATGAATACCAACCATATCCATTTTCGGTAAAGGATATTTAATATCAAAAACCTTTTCATAATATTCTAAAGCTTTTGCTGCCAATTCACAGGAATACTTTCCTTTTTCTTCATAACCAGGAGTTGTATATACTCTAACAGGAATATCTCTGAATTTATAATCAGACTCAACATATTTCAAATTACCGACAATAAAAGCAACCAAGTAAGTTGACATTAAAGGAGTTGTATTAAATGTAACAATCTTTTTCAATTCATCAATGTCTTTTTCATAATTAACATCCATATTTGATAAGAAAGTCAATTTTTTATCTCCGATAAGGGAAATTGTAAATTTTGCCTTCAAATTTGGTTCATCGAAAGAGGGGAACGCTCTTCTACAATCGGTTGGTTCCATTTGAGTTGTTGCCAAATATTTAGTTTCTCCATTTTCTTCGTAAGTTGATCTATAAAAACCAGCCATTTTGTCGTTTAATTCACCAATAAATTTGATGTATAATTTAGTCTTTGAATTTTGAGTGAAATTGTCGTCAAACTTAAAAGTGGTAGTTTGCTCTTCTTCATTTGTCAATACATCAACCGGTTTAATCTTTTCTTCATTGGAATTAATGATATAGTATTCTAACAATTGCAATTCTAAAGTATTCAAACTAATAAAATTGGAAGTTTCTTTGATATCTAAATCAATTGTAACTTCTCCATTAAATTTGAAAGTATCAAATAATGGTTCAAGTTTTAAATAATAATGTTGAGGCTTAACATTAGTAGGTAAAACTTGTCTACCATCAGGCACATTGGTTGAAGATGAACACATTTCGTTACTATATTTATCTAAAGTTTTCCTATGACGACAAATATGAGAGTGGTTTCTTTTGAATGATTTCCGAGAGGAATTACTACTTAATTTATAATTATTGTTAATGAGGGCAAATCTTGAATTTTTGAAGAAAGGGTATCCGCATAGTGAAGTGGACTCTTCGGTCGCGTAGAGACGATGTGAGTTAATAAATGGATGATAATAGTTAGAAGTAGTTTTGGACAGCAAATTTAGGGGTGTTCTGCGTGAAGGAAATACCCTCTTAATGAGTGTGGGGAACATTTTTTGTTAAGAATGATCGATCGTAAAAAAAAGTTAGCTTAATTTTACTAATTATAAGGCACTATTTAGAAGATAGAAGAAGAGACTGTATAGTAAAGGAAAGGGAGAGAAGAAAAAAACTTTGTTAGTGAGCACAAAATTGTACATTGGCTTTGAGAGACTATCCAACTCTTTCAATGAGATGTACACCAGAATCAGTTTCAACGACATTGCTCATATCACCTATTTGTAGGGCAAATGCAGCCTTTTCAAAAGACGGTTGCATTTCACCTTTTCCGAAGAAACCTAAATCACCACCTTTACTATGGGAACTACAATCTGAATTTTCTAATGCCAATGATTCTAAGGTTGCATCACCTCTTTCAATTTCATCTTTGTAAGAATTTAATTTTTCAATTGCACTCTCTTTTGATCTCGTAATGTTTTCTTCTTTCCAAGAACTTGGTTTTCTTGAATCTTTATGTTTAATTAATAAATGTCTGACTCTGATTTTAGTTGGTTTGTGTAATTGTTTATTCAAATAATCATTCAATTTTGACTCATCAGTTCCTGCAGGAGGTTCCCATTGGGATTCTTCTGATTCTTTATTAAAATAATATTCTTGATCGTGTGTTTTAGAGATTCTTATTGTCCATTCGTCTGGTAATCCAGTGTATTCATTTGTCTATAAGCGAAGTGTTAGTATGAATGTATAATTAACCCAAATTCTAGAAAATATGTAATAATGCCTACCATTTTATTATTATTATTATTATTCTACTATACGGAAGTAAAAGAAAGGAATTTATTTTTGTGGTATAGACCAAAAGAGAAGCTATTGAGCTTTCCCGAATGGCAAAATTCATGTACCGCCAGTACAAATTTTGATATAACAATTGCAGTGTATAGTATATATATATCACCTTTACACAGCGCGAATTGAAAGGTATATATATACAACAGGACAATATTAATAATTAATTGTTATACATTATTCAGTAATAGTAGTAGGGTATATATTATATCTTAATATTTATTACTATTATCACAACCATGGCCATCATTAACAAGGCTGATCAAAAGTACCAAGAGAAACAGCGTCGCCGTAAAGGTTTGCAGAAAACCAGGTTTTATTGTCAACTTTGCGAGCGACAGTGTATGGATGAAAACGGATTCAAATTGCACGCCCAGTCCGAGACACATATGCGGAAAATGAAAAAGTCAATAGAGAAGCATGCTGGGGATGCCCAGAATATTGTGAAAGAGTTTTCCGAACAATTTCATACTGAGTTTGTGCGAGCGCTTCGTATTTCCCATGGCCGTAGAAAAGTAGGCCTCAACCAAATGTATCAGGAATATATTGCGGACAAAGACCATGTTCATTTAAATGCTACTTGTTGGCGATCTTTAGGGGCATATGCCCGCTATTTACAGGGAACAGGAGAATGTACAGTTGTTAAAGGAGATTCAGAGAGTGAAAGTGGTGAAAGATGGTGGGTGGCATACAAGGAGAAACCACGGGCAAGCGAAGTTTTAAAGCCAAACGAAATGGTAGAAGAAGTCCCCTTAGAAACTATAGGAAGTGAGCCAGAAGACTCTATCGAGCCCATAATGAACCATTCTGAGGAACGCCCAACTAAACAAAACGCGCTGGGAACACGCGGGAAGTTAGCCTTTTCACTCAAGAAGAAAAAATAGAAAGGCGAAATTTAAGATGTTTTTATTTTGCTTGATTGGGGGACGACGCGTTGACAGCGCGTCCGTGTTACCAAAAAGAGAAGCGTTATTACAATTGTTATTGTTTATTGATGTTTTTCTTTTCTTGTGTTTTGTATTGTTACATAAATTAGTATACTCTTTTCAGAAGGTTAATGACTTGCACTCCTTTCTCCTGTTTATTTATTTGTGTATATGTGTGTTTTCTTTTTTTTTTGGTAGTATACATTTTATAATAAATGATCTTTGCACTAAATGTTAATTCTTTTCTTGTTTTCTTTAACCTGTCTCTTCTTTCCTAATAAACTTGAAAGTCTTAATAACGAAAATCCATAAGCTCTCTACCATTGAATATCAGCATGGCTAACGTTACTGAAACCCCTCGTAAGGTATCATTACCTCCTCTTTCTAAAATACTCTGTTCTCCAGCGGAAACATCTCTGAGACATTCTCTAATACAATCGACACCCCAGTCACAGAAAGTATCAAATATTTTCACATTACCATTTCCATCAGGGAGTTCATCCTCAATTTCAACCTCAGCTTCGTCTTTATCTCATAACATTTTTAACCCACTGCCAAGTAACACAAGAACTCATTCACTACCATCAATCGACAACCTAACTTCAAGTCCTTCGTTACAAAAATCCCTCTCTTATTCGAATCAGCTACCGATCCCAACATCACGTCATGCTCATACATATATCCCAGTCACTCCTTTGCCATATAAAAAATCTTCTTTGCTACCAATCTTCAATAATCAATCAACACCTAATAAACCGTTTACTGCTCCTACATTGCCACTAATAAAGAATAAAACAACTTCATTGATTTCAAATGAGAACACTACTAATACTTCAGTAAACTCTGAGTCAAATGATTCTTTTACACATTCAACCCCTTTTAAATCATGCTCTTCCGCAAACACTTCAATATCCTCTCCTGAAATGAAAGGTTCTTTATCTACCTCAGTAACTAAGACTTTGGATTTTAATTCTGAAATATCTAGTGTTAATATCAAAAATAATGGAAGTTCTCGTACTATAAATAAAAAGAAAAGAAAATCTTCATTTGATGATAGCAAAAGCTTTGCATTTATTTCACATTCTCAAGAAACTTTTCTATCCAATGAACCAGATATCGATAATGCAAGATTAGCTAGACGAAAAAGAAGAAGAACTTCACCAACTGAATTAGCGATTTTACAAAATGAATTTAAAAAGGGCACAACCCCTAATAAACAAAGAAGGATCCAAATTGCTAATAGAGTTGATATGACTGAGAAGGCAGTACAAATTTGGTTTCAAAATAAAAGGCAAGCAATGAGAAAAGTTCAAAATCAAAATTCCAAGGAATTTATAATTGAAATCAATAATGATGATTACAGTGGCAACGATGCAATCCTTGATGCTGATGAATCTAACGAAAATGATGATGAAAACGATGACGATGATGATGATGATGATCGTGATGATGATGAAATAATTGATAACGATGATGTCATGCAGGACGGCGCTGATGAATCAAATTCATTAAATTCTTCAAGCTCTTCTGAATTAGTTGAAAATAAAGAAAATATAAACCCACTTTCCGATAAACTTCCTCCAACTGGTACATTTTCACCAGATTCCAATTTAACAAAAACTTCAATTCTAAAATTCAACAAGAAAATACCATTAACTGATATAACCAACAATATAAATAGTGGCAATGCAGGTCAAACATTTAAATTTAAATCCACCAACTTCGGTTTGATTGCGCACAATTCAAACAATTCAAGGAGACAAAAGCCAACAATGAAACTTAAAATTAAATTAAATAGCAACAACGTTAATAACACTAATAATAGTAATAATATTATTAATAATACTATCAATAACATCACTAAACATTCAGATTTCCATAATTCAGTTATTTTCAAAAAGCAAAATTTAGTCGTTTTTAATGATGCTGCTGGAATTTAATATATCCCCTCCCCCCTCCTTTGTATATTATCCCCATAATTGTAAACTTTATAGATTTAATAAATTAAGATATTATAATCAACAAAACAGTAGAAATGGATAAGCGATTGAATATTTTTTTAGTAGCCTTTTTACAAATATCATTTTACAAGTGAAGTCTTTTTAATTTTGATTTAAAATTTATTATTGTTATTAAATTAATAATATAACTTAACTATATAAGAAACATAAGCGAGTTATTGGTAAACAAACAATTCTCAGTAGTATGAATTTAAACTAAAATAACCACAATTAAGCGGATTTACCTCTTCTACCGGTAGTCTTGGTGTGTTGACCTCTAACTCTTAAGTGCCAAGAGTGTCTTAAACCTCTGTGAGCTCTCATTTTCTTTAATCTTTCTAAATCTTCTCTTAATTTAGATTCTAAGTTGTTAGCTAAGACGTGATGATCCTTACCGTCAACAACATCCTTTTGTCTGTTTAAGAACCATGCTGGAATCTTATATTGAGTTGGATTTTGCATAATAGTAACAATTCTTTCTAATTCTTCTTGGGTTAATTCACCTGCTCTTTTAGAAAGATCAACATCAGCTTTCTTACAGACTAAGTTAGCATATCTTCTACCAACACCTCTAATGGTGGTTAAAGCATACATAACCTTAATTCTACCATCAACATTGGTGTTTAACAAACTGTATTTAAATAAATTGGAAAAGAAAATTAGAATTATGTTAGTATTTAAATTCCATATATCATTCATCTGAAATTCATAATAAAAAGTAACAAATATGGTAAACCATTTATTGTTAATAGCTGGTGAACTATTCTGTAAATTTTAAATAAATCTTGTAATCTTTTATATTTATCTTTAAATTTGTAATCATTGTATTGATTTTTCTAATTCTCGATAATTCGATAAGTATGAAACTTGCTTAAATATTAAATTTGCTCTATTAATTAGTTCTAAAATATTTGTACAATATAAATAATCACTTCAATAATTCATAAATTTATTCTATTCTGTTTGCAGGTGATGTCTTTTATATTTTTTGTTATAAACTCTTGTTTTTATTATTTGTTACATTCATTGCTTTCAATAATCGCTGATACGTACCGTAAGATGTGTTGGAATGAACCGGACTCGTGGACAATTAAACCCATTTTTGATGTCTATATAAGTTTGCTAATTTAAAAGATTGAAAGATTAAAGAAACTTTAAAATCAATAATAGATTGTATAATTATAACAATTAATGAAAAAACTTCTACAGTATGCACACACCAAAAAGAGGACCATAATTCCTCACACCGCTCACTGTGGAGAGGAAACGACCACTGTGTGAGCATACTGTGGATAGGTCCCGCATGCTCGTACTGTTGCGAGTAGACCGCCGTTGACGTGGAATCTTTTTGATTTAAGGACGCGCATTAAGTTTGTGACTGTGAAATATTTAAATTTATATATGGGGTGCACGGGGTGACATCTGCTTAAGCCCTAAATCTTTGCACGTGATAATAATTGTTAATTTTATAGAAGACTTTAGTTAGTTTACAGTTGTTTACGATCAAATCAAAATATGATGTTTCATTATTTTATTTACATGGTTTGATTTTATACATCGTTAATAATCAATTAAAAATTAACAAATTTGGTGTATTTGGCGGCAAAGTATTCAAATGCTGATTTTTCAATGAATATTTTGTTTGCCTTTAATAAATCTCTGACTTCAACTTCGTCCTTTTGTAAAACGTTTAATTTTTTACTTGGGAATCTTAAAACTGCCTTTCTCAAATTTTCAACTTTGAAATAATCATCTGCAACAAACAATAAATTTAATTTTTCATAGTTATGAGATTTAATAAATTTTGAAACAGCTAACGATTCATCAGTTGGAATCTCTAAATCAAAGGAATCACCAGCTTTAATTACACTTTTTGAATTTGTTAATTCTTCATATTTAGAAACAAATGAATCATCTTTGCCAATGATGTTTAATTTGCCCTTTCTAAATGCATCACTAAGTGCGATTCTGTAAGCATAATAATAAGTTTTATTTGGTAATTTAGTTGAAAAATCATTTGGTGCGTTTCTAGCTAAAGCATAAGCACCCCTAAATCTAATTGGAGAATTTGCGTCACCAACTCTGGCTCTACCAGTACCTTTCTGTTTAAATAATTTCTTTCTAGAGAATTTATGTTCTGATCTACCAGGTGGATTTGATGCACCAACTCTTTTGTTATCTAATTCCATAACAACTGCTAACCATAAAATATCCCTCCTTAAAGGCTGATTGACTAACTGATTATGAACTGGAAATATAGAATGTGGTTCTAATGATGGAAATGATCTAAGTGATGCAATACTAAAACCAGTTGGTTTAACTGCATTTGGAAATATTTCAGTTGAAGGAGTACTGGTGGTGGTAGCTGTTGCAAGGTTTCTGATCAATACAGACACAGGTGATCTTGTTATTGAAGCACGGACCAAGCTGAACATCTTGTCTATAGATGGTAAAATATTGCTAGCTTGTAACTTTAACTTACCAATGGAATAAATTTTTTAGAATAGTACTATTATAATTAACTATTCGTTGTATAAGATTGTATAAAAACTGAAAATTCATGCTGAGGTTGGTTCATCGCGCAATACAGAAATTTAGAAGTCGCAGTCGATCGACGCACATTAGGCTTAAAACCGATAAAGGGCTTAGTAGAAAAACTTTATAAAGTTATAAGGAGAGGAGATGGGGGGGACTAATTGATTATGTCAATTATGAATTTTATTTCGAAAAACCATCATTACATTAAATTATCAATATTGCTATATAATTTCACATTCCATACTGTGGTATGCTTTATAAGTCATAACGAGAAAGGATTGTAAAGAAATAGGGAATAGAATAGAATAACTAAGAACGCGCAGATCATAGTCAATCAATAAGTAATAAGTGGATAAAGAATTAAATCAAGGTTTAAATTAGGAGTTAAGAAACGTTTTATTAGTGATTATTTTTTCTTGAAATAGTATAAACATATATATGAATAAAAGGTCTGTTATAAAATTTTAGATAGTTTTCAACAGTGCTAGGTTATAAGCGTTATTCAAATTAGTTTCTTTTCAACTTCATAGGATATCCTCATTTTTTATTTTCATCGTTTTCTTTGGTTGAAACAAATTTATTTATCAATTTCACATTTTGGTTAAAATTTTTCGTTTAAAATTGTTATACCTGTTTGCATTCTCATTAACATAATTAATTAATATTCTTTTATTTATGCGTCAACAAATTTTTCTAATTTCAAATAATAAAACAAAGTCATCAAGTATTATAAAATGTCAAATAATAATTTACTGAATACGATAAATACTACAGCCGAAAGTATAGCGAGTAATAATAATCTTAATATTATAAATGTCACTAATATTAATAATAGCATGAATGTCAGTAATTCAGCTTCACATAATACATTAACAAAGTTAAATTCAAGGAGGAGTGAATCTAGCCAATCAACACGTGCATCTAAAAGACGAAAATCAATTAAACAATTTATACAATCTGAATCTAATAACGTTAATTTGAAAAATTATAAAGTACTACCATCAGAATATATTAAATGTGAAAAAGCAGACTTACTTACTATTATTTCAAGGATGTTAACATCGATTGTTTCGATTAATGATTCAAGATCTTCATTAGATGTTAAATATTTAAATAGTGAAAATCTAACTAGATTCCATTCAAGGTCACCACCAGAAATTTCAATTTATAATTATTTATTGAGATTATCACATTACTCGTCATTAGAAAATTGCGTATTAATTGCAACTGTTTATTACATCGATTTATTGACTAGGAAGTATCCTTCATTTGCATTAAATTCATTAACAGTTCATAGATTTTTATTAACTGCAACAACGATTGCATCAAAGGCGTTATGTGATTCATTTTGTTCAAATAATCATTATGCAAAAGTTGGCGGTGTTAATGTGATTGAATTAAATTTATTAGAAGTTGAATTTTTAAAATGGGTCAATTATAGAGTTGTTCCGAGAGATTTTAATTATGATTCATATTGTGAACGTAAAAATTCTAATGGGAATTTGGAGATAATTATGACAAATTCTCTGAAATTTGGTATATCTACAGCTGATAAAATTCTTGACTTGTATTATGAAAAAATGATTGGTTTAGTGGGAATACCGAATAATAATACTGATAATAACAATGAAAATAATAATAATAGAAATAATAATAACGAAGATAATGATAACGTAAATCAATCAATTATGATTGGTCATAATGATAACTTATCCTATCAATTGCAGGTTACCTCTAACGCAAATTCGGCGATATCATCATCATCCTCTTCTTCTACATCAAGCTGTGATGAAGGTGACGAATACAATAATAATGAAGTTAATGATTTACAAGAATACAATCCAACAAAACCTCGATTACCAACAAATAATAATGTTCTAGTCAATACCCATCATGATAACCAATCTTCAAACTTTGGACAACCGTCAATTTCCTCAACTTATTCCCTTTAGCATGAATTATATATATATAATATGGGCCTGACTTGTCTTATTAAAGAATTGGGGAAAAAAACGAATAGCCTACGACTGCGGGGAGCACAGCCATTCTTGTCTGTTTCGGTTAGGGGGATTTCAGCGAATAATCGTTTTTCAGAATAAAATTCTCCGTTATTATATAGCTGTTGAGAAGGCGGAGGGGGATACTGAACTTATAAAAGGGAAACAATCTTCAACTTTTAAACAGAAAAGAATATAATGCATCTATAACTTACATATGTTATAACAATACAAATACCTCAATTGAATTGCAAAAAGAATGACATACATTACAGCTGATGATCTTGTGCAGCAACTTCTTGGCAACAAATATTCACAAGTCTCGGAGTTACTTAATACGAGCAACAAAAATTTATTTATTGGTCCAAATAACCTTTTAGATGATGATAAAATTGAATCTGCGAAAATTTATACCAAGCTTATTTATGATCGGTCAACATTAGATCAAATCTATCCCCAAAATGAATCAAATCCTAAACTTTGGGCAAAATTATCCGAGATTAGATTATTAGAACAGCCTGAATCATTTGCTAGTTCTACCCCCATTTCAAATCATATGATTGGAGTTTTCAAGTTAGGTAGGAATTTAACTTCTCATATGCATATTGTTCACGGCGGTGCAATTGCTTCATTAATCGATGAATATTTTGTTAAAGTCGTTTTGCCATTGACGCCAAATAATTTTGCAGTGACAGCTAATTTAAATATAAAATATTTAAAACCAATCAAATTTCAAGAAAACGAACGCATAATTGATGTCGTCTTAGATTGTTTTATTGTTGAATCTATTGACAATCGAAAATTTAGTGTTAAAGGATCATTAATGGATCTAAAAGGTAATAAATATTGTATTGGTGAATTACTTGTTGCTGTTCCACGTGAACCATTATGATAATTTGCTTTACAATAAATACTTTGTTATGTGTATAATTATATTTTAATAATAACTTTATAGATCTTTAGCTTAATTAATTAATATTTGGAATTTGAAAATCAAAAATCAAAAAATTGAAAAAAATTATATTGAAAATTCTAGAGTAGTTTAGTTGTTCAAATCTCAAAAAAAAATAAACTTTGCACTAATCATGGAGCTGTAGCATGTTTTATAGCAGTTCTATAATTTGTAAATCTAATACTATTAATGTTCATCCCGTGAACCATTAAATACTTCTAGTAAAACCTAGGCTAAATTTGATTTATTATCCAATGCTAAATAATAAATGTGGATAAGCAATAATATAGTTATTAATTAATATAAAGAAGGATATCATATAAGCAATTCAAAAAAAAGTAAAAGATAAAGTGAATAGTTGTAAATGTACTCTTCTTCTATTTAACAACATTCTGTTGGTACCCGCATTTCGAGTGTTACTTTAGGTAAAATTAAAATTACAAAATTCACACATCACGGCTCACAGCTTCAAGCTTTAGGCCTTAAGGGCAATATCAGTACTTTATATTTTTATTTCATTTGATCTATTTTTTTGATAATTATTAATTATTGATTAGTTCATGACCAATATTTAAGTCAATTTAATCAGTCATTCTTCCATTTAAAACCAATTAAATTGTTGGGGAGTTCAAACAGAATGTTCATGCTACTAGATAAGCAAGGTTTACGATTTATTAGGATTAATAAGGCAGCATCACCTACATCATTATTAAAAAATTCAATACGATATAATCATAATTATAATCATTATACATATGCATACAAATATACTACTGATACTAATAAATTAAATCAAAAACTATTAATACGAAAATGTGATTTACTAGGGATAAATGGTAGACCTAAACAAATTTTGAAAAAGGATTCAATGGTAATAAATCAATTAAGGTACATATCATTCTATCCAAGTAAAAAAATATCTAAAATGTTTCAAAATTTAAATAAATTTTGGTTGAAAATTAAATGGATTTTAATTCGATCAAAAAGGCCATTTAATTTAGAAGATATCGGAGCATTTATATCATGGTTACTGACTGGTAATATAATGTTATTTTTAATTGGTACAACAACATTTGTTTCATTAGTTTTAATGACAATTAATAAGTTAACAAATCGTGATTATGTTGCCGAATGGTTAGGTAATTTAATTACTAAGAATACAAATTTGACGGTTTCATTTGAGAGTGCAATTTCACCAGATTGGAAATATGGTACTATTTTATTAAAAAATTGTATTGCAAGTAAAAGACCAAAAGTTATCAAAAGGATTGAAAAAATCGAAAAATCAATTGATGGGAAAATTTTAAATAAAACTTTTGAAGATATTTATGATGATGGAAATTATACACAATTTGATTTAACAATCGAAGAAATTAGTGTATCATTAAGTTTTTGGAGATGGATTAGTGGCAAAGGATTTATTCATACTGCAAGTATAAAATGTGTCAGGGGTATAATTGATAGAACTCATGTTTTTTGGAAAGAAGGTGATGATCCACGAAATTATAAAAATTTTTATAAACCAGGAGATTGGGAAATTGAAAAATATAAAGTTGATGACGTTTTATTAACAATTTATCATCCAAATGGTTTTAGACCATGTCAACTATCAATTTATAATGCAGATTTAGACGGGTTTAGGAAAAACTGGGTTATGTTGGATAGTTTAACATGTAATCATTTAAGTGGATGTTATGATGGTTCATTATTTACAATTAATAAAATTTCGAATTTTGATAATTTTAAAGAAGAATTAAAAATAGATTCATTAGTTAATAAAAAATTAGGTAGAGAACAATTTTCGAAAATCCCATTTGATAAAAATAATTTTCAAAAAATCGTCAGATTTAGAATGGATAATTTAAAAATTGAACATTTGAATAAAGGTATGACAGGTCCAGTTGGCTGGATTAATAAAGGAACAGTTGATATAATCGCTGATATAATGGTATTAGAGAAAAATATTACACTTGATATGCTACTTGATGAAGGATTGAACAATTTTAGCAATCAATTTTTATATAATAAGAATAAAATCGAAAAAAAAGTTGAAAAGGAAAAGGTTAAAGAAGACGATAATAATAAAGAAAAAGAAATTGATTTGAATAATTTGTTTATTTGTGATTTTTATTTGAGATTAAAAAATCCTAAAGCACAAGTTCCATTATTTACTAATGATTTATCATATATTAATAATGCGGCAATCAGACCAATTGTTGGGTATATTAATAATAATAAAACATTTATCCCAATTCGTGGCAGAATCTATAAAGATTTATCGGATTTTGATGGTAGTTGGACATTTTATGATTCCCTTTTTATGGATGATCTATCAGAAGGTATTTATCAAAGTTTTTATGAATACGTTGCGGATGAAAAATTGAGAAATGAAAGATTGAAAAAGGTTGGATTTTGGTCGTTACAATTCATTTTACAATTCATTTTATGGAGTTTGACCACTTTAAGTGGTTAAAAGGGAATGAAGGGGAAAAAAAATAAACTGTAATATAAATTGAAATTACTAGAACCCATTACTTTTTGGATCTTTCCTTTCTCAACGTACTCATAAAAACTCTAGTAACCAGGTTCTGATTAAATGTCCAGATATCGTCAACATCTGATAAATCTTTATAAGTATTGTCACGAATTGGAATAAATGTTTTATTATTATTAATATACCAAATAATAGGATTTTTTGATCACGAACAAAAATCACAAATAAACAAATTATTCGAATTAACTTCCTTCGCTTTACTATTGGTATTTTCGTTAGCAATCATGAAATGCAGGAAAGAATTGAAAGAAGAACAGTTGTTAATTATCAGGGTTTCCCCACAGTCAAAAATCTTAGACGTCGATTTGAGCTTGGCATTGTTGAAAAACAAGTCATTTAATTCGACAATGAGCAAATCAACTTGACAGAAGTTAAGTACATAGATATATAGGTCCCACAGTCCAAGATTATTGGCGTGCCAATGCTGTTCTAACTACACTAATGATATGGGAGATTGAAACCAATAAATTTTATTTATTTCCATTTGCAATACATTCTCTGTGAAACGCAAATGATGGATGGTAGAAATTAAGTGAATAGGAATTACGTCGTTCTTCTTTGAATCATTTCACAAAATCTCTGGAATATAGGATGAAAATTGTATATTCTATATCCTAAGTTTATATTCCTTTGTTCTACCATGTGCTAATAAGTGAAATTATGCGAAACTATTGAGTTTTCTATATTATATATTGTAGAACCATGTTTATGTATCTTTTAATATAGTTGATAATCATATATTTATTGTTTCCGAGACAGCTAATTCATTATCAGAAAACTAATTATTGGACATACTTTCAAACTTCTTATAAAGTTCTAGAAAATTAAATGCGGATCAATATTTTATGATCAGATTGAAGTTGCTTTAAAAATTGTCACTATTAGAAAGAGGAATTTAACAAAGGTTTGGATTTTTTTTACAAAGTATTATTCCAGATCTGAGCACTTATGTCGATAGAGAATGAAAAAAAAACATTATACATGCATCATGATTTACTATTCAATTGGTAACAGTAAAATATTACCTAAAAAAATGGCAGTTCTTGATTTTTCTTACTTTCTTATTTCCCATCTGGTATATAACAATGCAAATTAAATGATAATATCGTAGTACCTACTACTAGAGTAAGTTGCAATAATAATTAAGTAGATAAATGCTAATTAGCAAATGTAAATGTCTAAGTAAGCGTAGACTTGTTGAGTAAATATATAAATGCACACAGAGATAAAAAAGCTTATACAAGGATTTAAGTAACTCTGATAATATAATATATTATCATGGATGAAAATTGGCATCATATTTTTGAACTAACTATAATTAATAGATATTAACTGTAAACTTTTAGCATTGTTCTGGCATTGCATGAATTCTACCGGATACACATGAGCTGACTGTTGGAATTGGAAGATCAACATTTGTTGAGGTACTGGTGGTGGAATTGAAGAGAGGAATCGATGTACAATGATGTGATACTACCGGTGGTTATACTATATGTTGTTTAAACATTGAGTACGGATGTTGTAAAATATCTTGATATTTTAATGGACATAGCAGAATTGATGATCATTTTTCTTCGAAAATTATGGGAGTATAAGTAATCGATAATCAATAATATACTTCATTACACCTTGTTAGGGTAAATGGAGTTGAACCCAGCGGAGCCATTGAAGAAGATGGAAAGGAAAAAGTTAAAATGATATACGGCGATTTCCGTATACAAATTATGTTATCGTGATTAGCAGTGATCCTATGAGCAGTATTTGTAGATAAGTGATATTGGCGAAGATTCGGGTATAGTAATTTTGAATTTCTCAATTGATAATATACTACTTACTGATTGGTATTATTATCTTCAACTTGTTCTGATTTAGGTAAAGATCCGAAGACTGTAACTCCTTAAATGATCATTTTTTACTTCGCTTTAAAATCTTTTCAAGGATGACTTAGCAGAAGGCCTTTGTCGGAGTTTTTATAAATACGTTGCGGGTGAAAAATTCAGAAAGTTAGATTCTGGTCGTTACAATTCATGGTAAGTTCATTTTATAGTTTGACTACATTAAGTGGTTAAAGAGGGAAAGAGTTACTTAAGCAGGTTTATTATATATATATATATATATATGCATACATTCATTTTGAAGAAAGTTTTACATTAATTTAATAAAATATATTAATTTATGAAAAAGAGAAATCGAAAACCTATGTTTGCGGAGTACGATATATATAGATATATATATAATTGTTGATTGTTAGATTTGAAACACTTATTTAAATTAGGTTTTAATTTTCAGTTATTGGAGAAATTAAAGCCCAAAATTAATAATATATATATTGTATTGTAATCGGTTTTACCACAAAGTTCAGATATAGATACAAAATAAAGAATTTTAAGATCTCAATTAAAATTAATAGAAAAAATAAATTAATTTATTGGTTGCGCTAAAAAGCGAAAGCGTAAAAGTGCATGAGAATATTCAAAATTGTTTCCGCTTCTAGAAGTTTCAGAGGTGCATAAGAAAATTTCAATTATTTATGATTTATCGCAATCTTAAGTAAAATTTAAAAAAATTTAGCAAATGAGTTAAAATTATAAATTTATAAAATAATAGATTTTTTTTTTCAATATTGCATAGAATGCAAATTAATTCTCCTTAATATGTAAATATCTGTATTATCAATCATATGTCGACTTCTTCAAGTTTGAATAGTTGGTTTTAGTTTGAAGACCATTTGTTTTAGTCTTGTTTTCATCAATATACATATATATTTGTATAGATCGGTGTATATATGTATAATGTAGTATTCTAGCCTCTAAAAAAGTTGCACTAAATAATCCGCAATAAGGGGACCTGCAGTTTGAAATCTTAAGACAATCTAACAATCCGGCTTTAATACAATTTGCTTAATTTTATACCCGTGGATCCAATTGTTAAATGCGGGTTCTATGTGAAATCGCACCACTTCTTTATTTAACGGTTTTCCTATGTATTCTAATCACAGTTTTATAGTTTGGATTCCAGAATTTCTAAATATATAGCTTGTTTCTAATTAGTAAAAAAAAAAATTAGCTGGCGTTAAACAGTTAAAATCTTCTTTTCTATGTTACATATATATAGTCTTTTCAAGAAATCTTATGAGCAACCTTGTTAGCTTCATCGATCTTCTTAGATTAAGTTCATTTATTATTAATAAAAATAAAGTTACGAGAGATACATAATTGATATTATAATTTAGAACATTTTAGGCATCGATCACTGCAAAGATTATTTATTTCATTAAATTAATTAGCCATCCTAGCTTAATTGACTTTAATTTATACTTTTGGAAATTATTTTTCGGACTGGATCAATAAATCCTGGGCTTAAGATAATAAATCATAATAATCTCTTTCTATTTGGGCTGCTCTTTCTTCTTTTCTGGGCTTAGCAATTTAACAATTAAACAGATCACGATATCGAATTTTGGGTCAAAAAAAATTAAAAAATTTGGGATGAAAACATAAATAATTATTGAGGAGGCATCATAATATACAGATTTACAAATACGAAATAAAATTTTATTTAAAAAATAGAGCAATCCAATTTTACAATAATTATTCCCAAATTCTTCCCAGTCTTCATTCAACTTCATTCTAAAAGAACTTCATATCAACTATCACAGAATTTATTCGATTGTTCATGTATTTTCTTTCAAATTTATAGACAAAATTTACACTTATAAAACAACGCCAAATTCTTACCTATCACAAGGAGGATACGACATAAATAAACCTATCGCAATGTCTTCAACTAACCAAACTAATTATATTACTAATAACAACATGATTAATAATAGTCAAAATATTAACAACAACAACAAAAACAACAATGATAATAATCAAAATAATAATTCTTATAAATCAAATACTACAGTGCCATTACCTGTTAATTTACTTTATGCTAATTCTTATCTACAACCAAACTATGATCAGTCACAAGTACAATTACAACAACATCATCACCATCAGCACCAACAACAACAACAACAACAACAAAATCAACAAAATCATCATCACAGCCATCCTCACCATGAGCAACAAACCTTAAATTCTACTCCCTTACTACAACCACAACATCATGGACAACAACCTCAGCATCATCCATCACAATTATATAATCATTTACCCCAGTATCAATCTGATGGTACACATTTACCGTTTTCAAATTCATCATCTTTACCAAATAATTCACTTATAGTTAACTCACTCAGAAAGGATAATAATATCAATAATAACAATAATAATACTAATAATACTAATAATACTAATAATAGTTCTAATAATAATGTATCATACCAATACACTAATTCGAATATAAATATGAATAACTCAAACTCAATTAATTCAAAATCAAACTATGTTAATTCAGCTATAAAACCATATTCAACCAATTCGTCACTATTTCAGCCATTAACATCTCATCTACCACCACAATCATCATCATCATCATCAGCATCATCAGCACAATTTCAAATAGATCCTTCTCAATCTGTGAGACAATCGATGGGAATAGAAAGTTCATTTATTAGAATGCACCCACCATCCTCCTTGCCAATGGGTCATTCGTCAAATAAATATTCTTATACGCCATCTTATATGACATCAAACTCAAAAAATTTTAATAATAATTACAATTATAATAATAATAACAATAACAATAATACTAGTATTCAAATCCCATTGACCGCCGCTTCAACACCATCTTTTAGTTCATTGTTACCGACATCATCAAATAAAATAACAGTTCAAAGACAAAATTCGTTACTTAATCAATATAGTAATAAATTTCAAGAATCTAGTAATAATCAATTAAAACAATCAATTTCAATGATTGATGAAGGTAATTATAGGGGTGTTAAACTTGATTTTTCTAAAATTGATAAATTGGCATATGAAATTTCAGAAAATATGATTATACCACCATTTAAAAATTTAAAACCTAATTCAGTTTCATTAAAAATTCAAAAACCTAAAAGATCCAAACGTCGTTCAAAATTTACTAAAGAACAAGATGAAATTATAATTAAAATGAAAAATGAAAATAAAACTTGGGTTGAAATTGCTGAATCTGCTGAAATTGATAGTTATTTAGCGGCAAGAAATAGATATCAAGTTTTAATTGGTCAACAAGGAGGTGGATCGAATGAATGTGGACCAGATGATGTGAAAATTTTGAAAAATGTTGTTGATGAAGGTGAAATTGAAAAAATGAAGTATTTAACAAAAGAATTTAGAAAATGTACTGGTAAATCTTGTACTCATAAAGATATTAGAGAATTAATTAGGTACTTATTTTGGAAAGATCCTAGTCAATTTGATGTTAATTTTAGCTATTTAACTGAATTAAAATCATTACAAAGACTGAGGAAAGAAGAATTTGGTGATAACCAATTTACCGTTGATATTGATGATGCTGATGATGATAATAATAATAAGAATAATGATTTTGGTACTGCTAATTCTGATTCTGATTCAAAAAATTCAATCAAAAAAGAACATCAGAGTTTTATTGGAGATGAAGCTGATGCCAATGCCAATGCCAAGGCAGATGTCAATAACAATGCTAATTACGTGAGCGCTAGATGAAGAGTTTTACTACTCTTAATAAATTCCTCAGAAGTGTATAATGGAAATTAAATGTGTAATATATATAGCCAGAGAAAAATAAACCGGTAAACAAACAGATAAAGCAGAAAAAACCTGGGGTCGCATCGCATCGCAGTATTAATTGTATTAACCAAATTAATGACAGATAAAGAAAACATATACTCTAAAAACGGGAAAATCCAAATAGAGCGAATGAAGCAGCAGCAGCAGCAGCAGCAGCAACAGCAGCATGTTCCAATTGGCTCATCAAATTGATATAATAATAAATATGTTTTATTATACCGTCACATGGTTGTATTCAACTTAAATAAATAGATAATTAATCAATATATTTTATGACTTTCTTCTTTTCTCTATTGAATTTTAAAAAATATTACAATTGAAAATTAAATAACAAGAGTCGTAGTATCAAGTGCTGGACACTAAAAAAAAAAAAGATAAATAAATAGAAAGATGGAGAAATTTGCATATGTTACATTATTATTAAATTCCGAATACCTTCCAGGTACCTTAACACTTTGTGAATCTTTGAAACAAACTGGAACTAAAATTCCAATTATTTTATTAGTTTCTAAATCCAATATTTCAATTGAATGCTATGATATTTTACAACAATCACAATATTTTGAAAGAATTATTAATGTAGATTGTTATTTGCTGGAAACGAGGAATGAATTCCAATTAGTAGATTTATTGAAAAGATCCGATTTATCCTTAGCATTAACAAAATTAAATGTTTGGGGTTTAACTGATTATGATAGAATTGTTTATTTGGATTCTGATATGTTGATCTATGAAAACATTGATTGTTTGTTTAAAATTTGGGATAATTTAAATGAAAATGATATAATTGCATCATCTGACTCTGGTTGGCCAGATATTTTTAATTCTGGTTTATTTATAATTAAACCAAATAATACAACCTTTAAAAAATTATTAAATTTTTATGAAACGAATAATTCATTTGATGGTGCAGATCAAGGAATTTTAAATGAATATTTTAATTTACAAAGTAATAAAACTGGAGGAAATTGGTATAGATTACCATTTATTTTCAATTGTACTTTAAATTCAAATTATGAATATTTACCTGCAATGATTAGATTTAAAGATTCAATTAAAGCTTTCCATTTTATTGGTTTAAATAAGCCTTGGAAAAATCATAATTTATGTTTTGATCAAGCTTATGCTAAGATATTTAATTATGGAAAAGATAATTTATATCAATTATGGTGGGACAAATTTAATTCTATTAAAATAGGTAATTATTCATCAATTAGAATTTTAGAGTTATCTGGTCATTTACAACCACGTATTGAATCAATAGATTATAAGAATGAAGAACAAAGGAGAGATCATAAAGATGATGATGATGATGATGATGAAAAATCAGTTCATAGACATGTTGAAATAATTAATCCATTTTTATCACCTGAATTAAAACCGCAATCGACAAATAATTTACATTTTCCAACATTTTATTATAAAAAGCCGAATTCAACTATTGAAATTAAAGATGAGACTAATATTGGTGAAGCATGGAAAATGTCAGAAGGTAAAGTTGAATGGCCAAAAAATGATAAAAATGAATCAAATATTGATGATGCTGTCAATATTCCAGTTAAAGTACTAAGTCATCTGGATAAATATATTCGTGATAATCCAATTTTCCCATGGGAACAAATTGCATCTGAAAAGACCCCAGTAACAAGAACATTCAAAAATACAATGAGATATGAGCCACCAGTTTATAGTATATCCGTAATGAATTTCTCTGATACAGAAAATGCAGATGAAGATGAGTATGATGTTAATAAGAATGATGATAAAAATGGGAATGATCATGATGATGACCATGACAGATTGGTTGGTTTTGATGATGGTTCAAAATTTGAAAAATATCTGAATAAAATTGAAAATCTTTCATTAAGTACTCCAAAGGAAAATAATAAGTTATCCAATGATTTGTCAAATGAATTGGGTATTGAACAACAATTTGATGAAGATTTGGAAAAAGCTGAAAATTCATTTTTAGATACCTCGGAGAATCTAGCTGATCAAACAATTAAACTTGGAAAAGAGGACGCAAAGATTGAAGATCTATTAGATGACGATGATAATGATGTAGTTGGTCGTATTGGACATGTTTAGTAAATATTTTAAACAGTATTACTTGAATTTACACTTATTAATCTATTTCATTATAATTTTATTCATATTTTGTTTTTTTTTTTATTTTAGCAACGTTAAGATTTAATAAATTACACACGTAATATTAAATTTAAGTACATGTTATAAAATTTAAAGAGGGGATAAAATAGTCTGTAGTAATCATTAGCAAATAGGATAAAGGAAAAGGAGAAAAATCAATCAGAATGAGGTTTAAATAATTTTTTTATGGATGTGAAACTTGTGGCATTTGAGAATTTCTGGCTGATGCATTTTCCCTTAAATATGTTAATTGTCTTGTTCTGAAAGTTTCATAATGGATCAAACCAGTTGTTTCAATCAAATCAAATAAATGGGTCCTAGTTAAAAAATCTCTTAAATAAACAAATTCACATTGTGTTACATCTTCAACATTAATCAAACCCCATTTAGTTCTTCTACCTCTAATAGTTTCGCCATTTGGTGTTGTAATAATATTTTCAGAACCAATAACTGCAAATGGTAACAAAGATCTTATATCATTATTAAATTGAATCTCTTCTTCGGTTAAATCATTATCATTATCATGGTTTGATTCATAAGGATACATTTTTAAATTATATTGTTTGAATTGATCTTGTAAAATATTTTTAAATTTTGATCTTTCATCTAGAGTAAAGGAGTCAGCTTTTGCAATAATTGGAACAACATTTGCAACATCAGTTAATCTTTTTAAAACTTGAATATCTAAAGCTCTTAAACCATAACCATTTGGTTGAATAAAATATAAAACACAATGAACTCTTGAATCTTTAATAAATTTTTCTCTTGATGCATTTAATTCTCTTCTTAAATATTGATTTTGTTGATCTTTAATATATTTTAAAATTGGTTCCCAAGATTTATCATTATTTAATTGATCACCAAAACCTGGAGTATCAATAATATTTAAATTTAATTTAACATTATTTTCAATTAATGAATGAGAAGTAACTTTAATTTCTGTCGTTTTATCAATTGGTTCATTAATATTATCCCTACCATTTGAATCGACCATATGAGAACTAAATAATGTATTGATTAAGGTTGATTTACCCAAACCTGAATAACCCACCATCATAATATTTAAGGTAAAACCTCTTTTAACAAGTCTATTTTCAATTTGTGTTGTAATTGTATCAAAACCAACATAATTGGAAGGATGAGAAACTGGCACTTCGATAGAAGTTGGACCTTTAAGTTGTGCATCTGGATTATATTGTGCCATTGTATTGATTCGGATTATTAATTACAAGACGTTGTGTATTATTTATCATATCTAATGCAACTTTGATATTCAATTGTATATAAATTCATGTCAACAAAGCTTTACGGAAAGGGGAAAATTACATAACGCGTATACTTTTGTAGATTTAAAACACAACTCGCACGTAGAATGTACATGAGATATGTACTCTGCGAACGAATCGACATGAAAGTGTGAAAAGTTAAAGCAAAGAGAATCTGATACAGATATTAGAATTATATCATTTAAATTAAATTAGTATAAGCTAAAAGCAAGTATATAATATATTAATACTGTCGAATATGTCGTTTGTATTGAAGTCAGCAGGTTCTCTTGGTTTGATTGACCTTTTACCAAGAGTAGGAGGAATTCCTTCAATTAAAATCGGTGTTTCTATTCCATCTTTTCTTCAACCAGTTGAAAAATCAAACAAAAATTTACAAGAACATCTCTGTGATCATGCAGAACATGCACATACGCTACCAGAAGGAATAGAAATTGATGCAGGTATTTTAAATGCTGCACCAAAGAAGAAAACATCCCATATGAAAAGAAGACAGAGATTATATGGACCTGGTGAAAAACATATTAAACTTAAAGATAATTTAAATAGATGTCCAGCCTGTGGTAATTATAAAAGATCGCATTTCCTTTGTATGCATTGTGTTGGTCAAATCAGAAAATACTGGAAGGAAAGAGATGCACCAGCTCCAAGAGAAACGGAAGAATTTGTTAACCCTCGTGATGAACAAATACTATATCCAGGTAAGACTGAAAGAGAACATGAAAAGAAATTACAATCTAAAGACTGGCTTTTAAAAAGACCAAAGACTCTTCCTGTTGAGTAATTTCAGTTAAATACACAGATCATTTTTCCGCTATGCTATAACAATGTTGATTAATCTGTAGATTTTTCCATTTATTTATTTATTTATAAATATCTACAAACATATATAAAGTCACATCATGTAAATATAAACTCCATGTAATGAATTAATAGCGTAATTTAAATAGGTTTGGCAATATAATCAAAATGTGAATTTCCTAATCATTTAGCATGAAAAAATTCATAAAAATTTTATTATTATCAAAACTTATCATGAAAAATTCTTAATCGAACCACAATTCGGATAAAAGATCAATACTCTTTTTCTGTATGTCTTATGTTTTCTTTTTTCTTTCTAATTCAAAATATAATTGTTTGTTTGTTTTTTGTCGGTTTTCTATCAGCAATGCCAGTACAGACGCATAGTTCTCCTGTTTTGGAACAGGTTGAATTTCCAAGTTTGAAAAAACAGAAAGTTTTAAATTTAAATAAAAAATTGTATTTAGCTGAACCTAGATCATTAACAACTTTTCACCAAAATGTTCCGAAGCATCCATTGGGTGTTAAGCCATTAGGAAACATAATAATGGCAAATGATAATGATTTAGAGAAAATAGGAGAATCTGCAGGTTCCTTATTTAAAAGATTACCGGATGATATCATAATTAATATATTGAGTTTATTAAATAAAAATGATCTAATTAATTGTTCAAAAGTTTCGAAATTTTGGTATGCATATGCATTAAATGATGAATTATGGAGATCACTATATACTTCTAAATCTCCTGAACAAAGAGATGAATTCAATATTTCATTTGACGAATGGAAAGGCTCATGGAGATCATCAATTTTAAAAATTGATTTAAATAAATTAGTTAATGTTGATTGTTCAAATATAGTTTATTCAGATGCATTATTTACACCATATGCAAATTCATGTATAAATTATTTACAAATATTTGATAAAATTATCCAAGAACAGAAAAGTCTAAAAAATGTTGATGGTTATTGGGATGCAAATATTTTAGAAAATCCTAGTAAATTCCCATATAGAGGTAGAATTCCACGTATAGAAGAGAAAACTTTCACTTATGAAATGTTTGAAAAGAATCATTGGAGTGAACATCCTTTTATTTTAGGTACGAATGATATAAATGAAAATAATAGTAGGTGGCCTAAATGGACTATAAAACATTTACTTAAAACATTTCCAGATGTTAAATTTAGACAAGAATCTGTGTTATGGGAACTGTCAAAATATGAATCATATGCAATACAAAATCATGATGAAAATCCTTTATATTTATTTGATTGTAGGTCAGAAGCTATGAAATCTTTATTACCAACTGGGTATTTTACCAATCCGCCAATTTTTGCAACAAAAGATTTATTTAAAATTTTTAATGAATGTCGACCTGATCATTCATGGTTAATTACAGGACCTGCAAGATCAGGTTCAACATTTCATAAAGATCCAAATTCTACAGATGCATGGAACGTTGTTCTTGAAGGTTCAAAATTATGGGTCATGTTACCACCTGGAATGAAACCACCTGGGATTTTTGTTAGCTCAGATGAAAGTGAAGTAATGTCACCAGTTGGTTTAGCTGAATGGGTTAAAAGTGGATTTTGGAATGATAGCATACAGATTAGTGATGATGCAACATTAGATACAAATGATAAGAATTTTGGATCAGGTGGTTTTAGGACTTGTGTTGTTGGTATAACTTTCAAAAATGAATGTATGTATGTTCCATCAGGATGGTGGCATACTGTTATAAATTTGGAAGATTCAGTTGCATTTACAGCAAATTTTGTTCCACCATGTAAAATTAGCAATGTCTTAAGTTTTATGAAAAATAAGCGTGATCAAATTAGCGGTTTTAGACATGATTTACTACAAAAAAAATTACAAGAATTCATTGACAAATATCCAGATTTAGATAATGGAAATATTAAAATCATTAGGCAGTATTTATCTAGAGAAGACTTGAAAAATAATGATGAAGATGTTGGTGAACTGAAAGGTACATGTTGCATGCCAGTTTTTGAAGCTTTTGTTGAATTTCTTAAAGCTAATGGTGATGAAAAATTAGTTGAAGAAGGATTATTAAATATGCATAATGAAGGCACTTTTAAAGTTAAAAAATCAAAAATATGGGAAAATTTAACTAAAGAAGCAAATGAAGAAATAGAAAAGGGGGGATTCAGTTTTGGTTTTAATTTCAATGAAGAAGAATAAAAAAAAACAATTAATACATAAATTTAGCTTTTTTGTTAATTTTTCAATATCTATAAACAATTACATATATAAAAATCTAATTCTCTAATGTCAGAATTTATTATTTTGAGTGATTAATGAACTAACGGTTTCATAAACACCTAAAAAGATTGCTCCTCCAGCACTAATCCACATTGTTCTTGGACCTATTCCACTAAATAAAACGCTGTAACCTTCTTCTTTAACAATATTTTTAGCTAATTGGATTACACTGATTCTTTCTTTGCTTAACATTAATCTAGTTTTCAATACATCTAATGGAGTTGTAACAGCTGCTGCAAAACCACCTGCAATCGAACCACATATTGAGCCTTTTATAGGTGAGATTTTTTCCACACTTTCATATGATGCCCATACAGATTTCATATGTTCATATAAAGGAAATTGAATAATTGTAAATGGTATTTCTCTCATAATTGTTGTTGACCAACCACGATAAAGGCCTTTAATAATACCTTCACCGGATTTATTTGATAAAATATATTTAAAAGATTCTAAGGATGAATTAAATTGTAACGATTGGGTACGTTGTTTTATAACTTCTGCTGGTACACGAACTAAACAAGCAGCAATTTCACCTAATGAAGCAGCTAACATATGTGATATATGAGTTGAAGTTGATTTGTTTAATGATGGGAAATAAGCAGGTAACTCTGATTTGAAAAACTTTTTACAAGTATCATAAGTAACAAAAAACAAAGAAGCAGATGGTGCAGATGCAACAACTGCACTTCCTAAACCTTTATATAAACCAACGAAACCACCATTTTTAAAAAATCCACCTTTAGCTTGCAACCGTGTCTTTAAAGTATCAATTGGGAAAAATGCCAAATCTGTAGCTGTTCCTGCAGCACCTCCACTGATAAGGGATACGAAAAAAAGACTTTGAGTATCCATTTCCCTATGATGGATATTATAAGCAAAAATTAGAATTTTTCAATAAATAAAGTAATTTTTCTTAGTTGATCAATAATAATAATATATCAAAAGCCGTTATTTTTCCACCTTTAAAGTTTACTCTACTTTACTTTACGTACTCATCTCTCATGTCTGCATTTGAATTGAATCATGTTAAGCGAAACAACAATAAATTTGTCGTATCAAGTTTAAGCCCTTTAAATAATAGGGGAAATTAATTAATAATCATTGAAAAAGGAAAAAATAGCGAACTGCGCGCTGATTCAAAGAAGAAAATGCCAAAAAAAAAGCTTGAAAAGGGTGAACCATCCACAGTTTTATAATTAATCATAAATGACTCTTTTAAAAGAAAGGCAAAGAATATATTTTGAAGCATTATTATATAATTAAAAGTATTTGAATATATTGGAAATGCAGACTGCTAAATTAATACAAACGCAGCTTAGTATTAATGGTTTTTCCTTAAAGAAGAATGTATTAAATGTGCGTTTTTTATCAACTAGTTCAATACCTAAAAATTTAGCTCAACCACCAACAGGATCATCCATTTCTTTATCAAATTCTAAAAGAGACAATTCACTGTATGGTACACGTCCAATTTATTTGGATATGCAGGCAACCACACCTGTCGATCCAAGAGTTTTAGATAAAATGTTACAATATTATACCGGATTTTATGGAAATCCACATTCTGCAACTCATGCTTATGGTTGGGAAACAGAATCTGAAGTTGAAAAATCAAGAAAATATGTTGCTGAAGTTATTGGTGCAGATCCAAAAGAAATTATATTCACTTCTGGCGCAACTGAATCAAATAATGCTGCTTTAAAAGGTGTAGCTAGATTTTATTCAAAAACTAAAAAACATATAATTACAACTCAAACTGAACATAAATGTGTTTTAGATACATGTAGGCATTTACAAGATGAAGGTTTTGAAGTAACTTATTTAAAAGTTAATGAGGATGGATTAATTAATCTTGAAGATTTAGAAAAGGCAATACGTAAAGATACTGCAATTGTTTCAATTATGGGTGTTAATAATGAAATTGGTATTATTCAACCATTAGAAGAAATTGGACGTATTTGTCGTAAACATAAAGTTTTCTTTCATTCTGATTGTGCACAAGCTTTTGGTAAAATTCCAATTGATGTTAATAAAATGAATATTGATTTAATGTCAATTTCATCTCATAAAGTTTATGGTCCAATGGGTATAGGTGCATTATTTGTTCGTAGAAGACCAAGAGTTAGATTAGATCCAATTATTAATGGTGGTGGACAAGAAAGAGGTTTAAGATCAGGTACTTTAGCACCTCCATTAGTTGCAGGTTTTGGTGAAGCATCACGTTTAATGGTTAAAGAATTTGATAATGATCATAAACATATTACAAAACTTTCAAATAAATTAATTAAAGAATTATTATCAATTGAGCATACACAATTAAATGGTTCACCAATTCATAGATATGCAGGTTGTGTTAATGTTTCATTTGCTTATGTTGAAGGTGAATCATTATTAATGGCATTAAAAGATATTGCATTAAGTAGTGGATCTGCTTGCACTTCAGCATCATTAGAACCATCATATGTTTTACATGCATTAGGTGCAGATGATGCATTAGCTCATTCAAGTATTAGATTTGGTATTGGTAGATTTACAACTGAAGCTGAAGTTGATTATGTTTGTCAAGCAATGAAAGAAAGAGTAGGATTTTTAAGAGAAATGAGTCCATTATGGGAAATGGTTAAAGAAGGAATTGATTTAAATAGTATAGAATGGGCAGGTCATTAAAAAAAATCATGATTATTAAATTAAATTAAATTTAAGTCAAATAAATTGTAAACCAAAAAAAAATCTAATATTCTACTGAATGAATTAATGAATGAACTAAATAAATGAATTATGTTTTTTTTTTCTCTTTACCAATTTAAATCTGTATAAATTAGTATATAAATATATTTTTTTTTACCTTTTTAAAGAAAATATCATCAAGCGTAAATTTGCATTAAAAAATATAATATATTTTGAAAACAGGAAATAAAGAAAAAATTAAATTATAATAAGAAAGTTATAGAAACAAACTAAGGTAGAATTGAAATTGAAGTACGGAATTAAGTGAAATAATTATAAAAATAATTATAATAATAGAAACTGAGTAAGAAGCAGCATAAATTAGGGGGTATCAGTGAAAGATGAAATTCACACAAAAGACAGAAAAAATGCAAACGTAACATTTCATTAAAAAGGGAGGATGGGGTATGTCATTAGATATAATAATTATTAATCAGCAATTGAAATTAAATAAAGTTTTTTTTTTTCCTTTACTTTTCATCATCACTTAAATCAGGATTAATAACTCTTAGACCACGTTTATTTGATGAATCACTTTCACTTCCACCTGCTGCATCTGGTAAACTACCTTGACTAAATCTACGAGTACCAAATCCTATACTTAATTCATCTGCATTATATAAATAAGCAGGAGTTCTACCAAAACCAGTTAAACCAGGATCATTATTTAAATGAGAATTATTATGAATTGAAATTGAATCATCTCTAATTGATTTTTCATCATCATCATAATCATTACTACGATTTCTACCTGGGATACAAAATAAATTAACTCCACAAAACCATAATATTAATGAAGCTAAAAGAATTGTACCTAATACAACACCAACAACTATACCTGCAATTGCACCATGACTTATACTTGAATTTGAACTCTTATTTTGAGGTGTAATATTTACATTGGTTGTTGTTGGTGCAAGAGTTGCAGTCATAACGGCGGTTGCTGTTTTTGTTTCAACTGAAACTGCTGTAACACTTTGAACAATTGTTACCAAAGATTGTTGTGAATTGAAAATTGAAGTTTCAACGACAACTGATGATAAGACCGTTGTTCGTGTAACTTCAGAAAGTCGAATTGAAGGAGATACATTTGTTGTGGTAAGTAAGAGAGAAAGGGATGATGATGACGATGATGAAGATGAAGTTGATAAACTCGTTGTGCTTGTTGTTAATGTATCTAAAGTACTGGTAGATGCTGAGGTTGGTGATGTCGAAGTTGTAGAAGAACTTGATGTCGAAGTTGATGTTGAACTTGATGTTGAACTTGAAGAAGTAGATGTAGAGGTAGAGGAAGATGAACTTGAGCTTGACAAATTAGCTTGAAATGTTCCATCGGGTACAATTGAATTATCAACAATAACATTGAAATAAGAACTTCCACCACACATTTCTTGTGGGTAACCAGAGCAAGGATTTGAACAAAAACTACTATCAACTGAAGCTGTTGTATCAACATTTTTAGCACAATAACATTCATCACCATTTGTTAAAGCAATTATATAATTACCCTCACATTGACCTTCACAATAACCTGAAGATTGATAAACATAAGAATCTTTAAATGTTAAACCTTCAAATGCAGCTTGAGGGAAACAACCTAAATCTTTATAAGCTGATGTTGAATGTATTATTAGAAATATTATTAATGATATATGTGTGAATGAGAATGAAAAATGCATAGGGAAAGGTGGGTATCAAATGTAAATATAAATAAATTATAATTATAAAAATATAATTGAAAATGATGAAACTATTGAACTTCAATTATTACTGAAATTTTATATGTATATGAATATCTAATGGATATTATATTTCAATAAGTAAAACGGTAGGGAAATAAATAAAAATGCTTGTATCTATTACAAAAAGATTATGTGATTGTTTCTTTTTTTAATTTGAATGTCTATATATTTCAATATATTTCAATATATTTCAGGGATGACAAACAGGTGAATGGAAAAGATTTGAATTATTTGAATTGGAAGGTTTGAGTATAACTTAATGTTTTAATGAAAATTAAAGAGGAAAAAAATGAAGTTTCTTCTTGATTGCCCTTACTGTTAGAAATGTCAAAGCTGATGTCTATAATTGATTAACCTAAAAATGAAAAGTAAACATCACCATATAAAATTAAGATATATCATGTGTTGCCTAAATCAAAAATTGTGAATAAAATAAAAAATAAAAAAGCAAAATTCAAAAATACGAACCTGTCAGGAAGATTCTCACACATCCGTAACCCGTCAATTCCGCCCCGAAAAGTAAACAAATTTGTTTATTTTTGTTTTTGTTTGTATTTTCTCATTTTCTCATTTTTTTTATTTTTTTTATTTTATTTTTTATTTTAAGTTTTATTTTTTCAATAAGATACAATCATATACCATTAAAGCTATTATTTTTTTAAATATAAAATGATAAGATTGCTTCGCTTCATTTCGAAGCAACAATAGATTAATTAGGTTATATATTAATTTTATGTTTGTTTCAAATCCACGTTTGAGACATGATTTACATTTAATTTATTTATTAATTTAAATATTTATCTGTTTATATTAACTTATTATTAACTTATTCGTAACTATCATAAATGCCGGCCGATTTCATATAAATCTATTTATCTCATATATCACATTTGTTATAGTTTCTACTAGCTCTAAATAAAAGCTATATTTATATATAGACATTATACATATATATAATGTAAATAATATTACCATGATTTTTAACTTTAAACAACAAGAAGTCTCTTAACTTCAGTTGCAATTGCATCACCAACTTCAGTAGTACTTGCAGATCCACCTAAATCACCAGTCATAATACCACTATCGAGAACATTTCTAACAGCTTGTTCAATAATTCTACCTTCATTAACTAAATTTAAACTTAATTTTAACATCATAGCTGCTGATAAAATAGTTGCAACTGGATTAACTTTATTTTTTTCTAAATCTGGTGCCGAACCATGACATGGTTCATATAAACCAAATGCTTTATTAGAATCTGGTAATGATGCTAATGATGCAGATGGTAATAAACCTAATGAACCTGGAATAACACTTGCTTCATCTGATAAAATATCACCAAACATATTAGATGTAATAACAACACCATTTAATTTTGTTGGTGATTTAACTAAAATCATTGCAGCACTATCAACTAATTGATGTTGAAGTGTTAATTGTGGGAATTCTTCATTAATAACTCTTTCAACAGTTTTTCTCCATAAACGTGATGATGCTAAAACATTTGCCTTATCAACTGACCAAACTGGTAATGGTGGATTACTTTGTAATGCTAAAAATGCCGCCATTCTTGTAATTCTTTCAACTTCAGGAACTGAATATGCTTCTGTATCCCATGCTTTACCATTACCATTATCTTCTTCTCTTTCACCAAAATAAATACCACCAACTAATTCTCTAACGATTAAAATATCTGTACCTTTAACAATTTCACTCTTTAATGGTGATAAATTTAATAATTTATCACTTGCAAAATTACATGGTCTTAAATTTGCATATAAATTTAATGCTTTACGAATTTGTAATAAACCTTGTTCAGGTCTAACTGATCCAGTACCCCATTTTGGTCCACCAACTGCACCTAATAAAACTGCATCAGCATTCTTTGAAGCTTCTAATGCTTCATCTGGTAATGGAACACCAGTTGCATCAATTGCTGCACCACCAATAAGATGATTTTGAAAATTAAATTGAATTTCTGGTTTTATTTCACTAATCGCATTAAGCACCTTAACTGCTTCAGCAACAATTTCAGTACCTACGTGATCCCCAGGTAAAAGGACAATGTTTTTTGTAGACATGTTGTTATATGTATTTTGTTATTATACTTTAAACTTAAATTTAAATTTAAATATTTTATTGATTGATTGATTGATTGAAATGAATTCTTTAATAGAATACTTATATATGATTTGTTCATCTCCTTATAATAGATTTCCAAAAACAAAATGGTGATTTTTGAAAAAAAAAAATCTCTAAAGCCGGTCCGGGATGACATATTGACTTCAATTTTCCGGTGCCGGTATGTTTACTTGTAAAGTCGATGGACGTGGATTTTAATTCAAAATATAAAAACGGTGTTTATTTTTTATTTTATTTTTTTTTTGCTTTTTTTTTGTTTTTTCTTTAAATAATAATTTATCTACTGTATACAAAATTTTATATTTATCTTATATCAAAATTTAGATGAAAGAAAAAGTATACTAAATTTGTTCTTGAATAAAAGAATCAATATCGATTTCATTTAATGGTGCATTACGTTTATTAGAAATTTGATATTTCTTAGATTCTTCCTTCTTTTCAAGTCTTTGCAATTTACTTAATGGACCCCATCCAGTAACTGGTTCTTTTAATGTAAATGGTTCTAAAAATTTAACACATTCAAGAAATGAATCACCTAATTTAAAAATTTCGAAAATAATATCTTCAGTACAAATAACTCCAAAATCTCCTAATTTTTCTTCAATTAAATTATTATCATTTAATGGAATTATTCTATAATCATTACCTTCAATTTTTTTACCTTCATCTTCTTCTTTCTTTTCAACAGTTTTATCATCTTCATTATCAATATCAATTTTAACAGTTGCACGCTTTTGAATTAAATTTCTAACTGTTGATAAACTTGGTGTACCAACAACAACATATGGATTAATTAAATGTAATAATGGTTCAACTTTTTTATTTAATCGCACAAATGTTCCTTGATTAACTTTTTTTAAACGTAAAATATTTAAAACTTTACGTGCTCTAATTGGTATATCACCAATATGTGGATTAGAAATACGGAAAACAAATATCAAACGTTCATTATTTTTATCATCATCATTTAAATCACTTTTATTATCAAGTTCATTTTTAAAATGTAATTTATCCCATTTAGAAACTCTTTTAATTCTTTCATTTTCACGGTCAGATGCAAGTTTATGAGCAACAATTGTTTCTGCACGTATAAATTTATTATTTGATTTCTTTGAATTCTGCTTTTTTAAACGTTCTTCAGCACGACGTTTTGCTTGCTGTTGTTTTTCAACACGTAAACGATCAGCATTTTTACGCTTTTTTAATAAAATTTCTGGATTAGAATTCAATTTATTGACGTTTTCTGTTGACATAATAAGTTTCTATGTATATCTATATAGAAAAAAAAGAATTAAATGTTTGTAATGCAACAATTATAGATAAAAAGATATAATGAAAAATATTAAACAAAAAAAAATTTTCAGAAATTATTTTTTTTTTTTTCATCTATGCCAGATGCGGAATCAGGAATTTTCAAAAATTGTAAAAGGAAAGAATAAAGAAAATGCACTTTAGGTAGGGAGTAGAGAGTAGTGAGTAAGGAGTACAGATTAGAAAACCATAATAAATAAAATAAACATTAAATAATCGACGCGCCGACTTATAGATAAATATTGTCAAAAAAAGATCTAATCTATTTTAACAACATAGTACTACTACTGTACATATGGAAACAGCTACGTATTCCTCCACAAATTGATAGAATTAATAAGATTGCTCAACCTTACCTCTGTTTGAACGACGTTCAGTTTCAATCAATGTAATATCATAAATATATCCTTTCCATTTACTAGCAAACGCTCTTTTTCCAAACTTTTCACGTGCAACAAAAACCGCATTCTCCCTAATTTTAGTTTTATCAACTTTTGATAATGTACTTACCTTTAATAACATTTCCGTTAATGTAGGGTAGGTAGTCATGACTGATTTATCAAAATCAGGATCGGTTTCATCCTTAAAAAATAATCCAGAATTTTCAGTTTCTTCAATTTTTGGGATCTTTTCCAAATCCTTCCTATTTAAAACTTTTCCGTTTATTCTTGGTATAACAATATCTTCTAATGGGCCAGCACTTGCATGAACTAATGGAATTGCCCCATTAAGCATATATTCAACAACTGCAATACCGAAATGTTCTTTCCACATACAATTGATACCAAAATCTGAAATTTTTAACCATTCGTTCACCGTTTCATTTGGTGCATTTAATTCAAAAATGATTAATTCTGATGGAATTTCTAATTCAACCACTATTTTCTTCAAATTATTTATAAATTCTTCATCTTTACCAGGTCTAACAGAACCAATTAAAACTAATTTATGTGGTTCATCATTTTTGTTGATCTCTTTAAATTTTTTTAAATATTCTTTATAATGTCTAAGTAATAATGAATGACGTTTTTCAGGTCTAAATTGTGCTAAATATGTTATACATTTTTCCCTGTTTAATTCAAGTATATCATTAATTGAAAGTTTATCAAAATTTTCATCATCATAATTTACACATGGTGGATATAAAATATTTTCATCAACATCAATTTGTTCACCAACCCATCCTAATGCAGATTTAACATTTTCACCCGTCCAAGTTGAATTAAATAATATTGTATCAACCCACATTATATTAAAAGAATATAACTTTAATAAAATCCACCAATAAATAAATTTTAAAATTCCATAAATTCCACCCATCATTTTTGCTGCATTTAACATATCCTTACTGACTGCAGGATAATGAATATAACTTATAATTGGAATATCTAATAATCCATAAATAAATAAATAACTAAAAGGTATACCAATTGTATCAATGAAAATATCAGGTATAATTTGTTGAAATCCAATAAATACTAAAATAATACTACCAATTGCTTGTCCGATCATACTTAAAAATTTAAATGAATCACCAGTTATTAACCATTGCCATTTATCAGGTAAATGAATGAAAACAATTCTATCTCTTAAATTTTCTCTCTCAGTTGTTAAGAAATCAATTCCAAATGTATCATTAACACCTTTTAAAATTGAATAAACTGATGATTCATTTGATGGGGTGAAGGTATAAATGATTACAATATTTGATTCATCTGTTTCAAGTGTTGAAATTACTGCTTCCCATAAAACTTTTTCACCACCACCTAATGCATAACTAAATGGATGGAAAAATCCAAATAATTTCTTGCGTTCAATGCTATTTGGTAAAATTGGTTTAATATTTTTCAAAAAATTATCTTTATTTTCAGCTATTTTATCGATCTGTGAAATTCTTAATTTATAATATTTTGACTCCAAATTATTAACTATTTTACCATCATTTAAAGAATTTGAATTTAAAGGTAATGTAGAATATAGTTGTGGCTTCAATGCACCCATTATCAACCTTCTACGATAAGCTGCTTTTTTTATACCTATTTTTTGAACTGGAATTATCCCTGATTGAGATTCAATTGCTTTTAAAATTACTTGACGAAATTCAGTTGGTGGTAATGTAAAAAATCTCTGTGAAAATTGTCGACCACTTTTATACAATATGTATATTGAAATTGCAATAAATGTTAGAATTCCGATTGAAAACTTCATCAAAAATGAAAAAATTGAATCATTGGTCAAAACCACATCTGACATCGATTGTTCCCTAAATATATTATCCATTATTAATTCTAAATATTAATTCGGCTATTTTTATGAAAATCTTGAATACTTAGAGCAATTCAGAATTACACTGTCATTACATATGTTATCGCTTGATAAAAGAAAACTTGTCCACATATATATATATATATGCATGAATGCAGACTATAGAAATTTTGCACGTTTTACTCTTCTTTCTCACAAACGGCGATATCCGAGAAGATAAAGTTTTTTATCTTTTTTCTTTTTTTTTGTTTAAGATAAAGAATAGTAAAAGATGGAATAAATAATTACAAATGTTATTTTTTTTGCATAGAAAAACGGTAATATTATAAAAGTGGAAGAGACTATTATAAAAATTAATGGGATTCATCAACACCTAATTCACCCACTTTTTCACTCAATTCTTCAACACCAATTGCAGGATTGCTTAACTCAGAATTAATACTGTAGGTGTGAACCGGAACTTGAGATTGGGATTGTGATGGAGTAGTAAATTGTTGCTGCTGTTGCTGTTGAACAGAAGAAGTCAAACTAAAAGCACGTTGTTGTAATTCTCGCTGTTCTTCTAATAGTTGTCTTTGCTTTTGTTCAAGTAATGCTTGTTGTTGTAATAGTAATGCTTGTTGTTCAGCTAATGAGCCTGTGGTTGGTAAACTAGATTTCTTCTGCTGTTGTTGTTGTTGAATTAAATTTAATGAACTATTAGTTATAATATCATTAGAATTATTTAATTGACTAATTTGACCATGAACATGATTGTCATCATCATTTTCAACTTCTGGAATTGTTTCTTCCTTCCTAGATGGACTATAATCCACTTTAATTGGAATTGAAACAACATCATTATTATCTAAAAATCCCATATTAATTGAAGAATTACGTGTATGTTGGCGACTTAAACCATTTTTTCCGCTATGAAGATCTAATGAATTTCTTGATTGATTAACTGGAGCTTTAAAAGCAGTTGAAGATTGTAAAGGTGATTCAATTTCAGTATTACTCGTTAAAGCAGTTGCAGAACTTACACCACGCTGTCTACTTGTCATAATACTTGTAGCAGTTGAATTTTCACCCGAAATACCAACACGATGAGAGCGTTTCCTTTCATTTGCTAATGCAGATCTTGCGACAGGTCCAGACATTTGAGTTAAACGTTTAATATCATTATACCAATACATCATTAAATCATAACTTTCAGCTCTAAAGACCCAGTTATGACCTTTATGTAATAAACCTGAACTTTGACCATGCATAATAACAAATTTATGATAAGAATTTGGATTTTTTTCATCTTTACGAGAATGTTCACTAACTGATAATTCACTTAATAATAATGAACGTTCAGGTAATGGATCTTTACGCCTGTCGGATGATTTAAATTCATGTAAAAAACAAGAAGTCAAAACATACCATGAACGTTGATAAGATTTTAAAAATTTAGATTTCCTTTCAAGCCAACCTGATCTAATTTCATAAGTTAAAGGTTCAATTTGATATTTATAATGAATTTCTGAAGCTCTACGCATTGGTAAATTTAATTCAATAAAATTCGAATGGTCTCTATCAATAAAAGAATCCCATTCTAATGAAGGTTCTTTTGTTAAAATTGTTGAATCTAATTTTGAAATTAAGCTATCAAAAACATTTTGAGATTGTTGACCCAATAATTTTGCATAAACTGTTAAAGCAGTTTGTAACTCAATATAAACAACTTTTTCTAATTCTTTACCAGAAGTTTGAATATTAATAAAAGCTTCATGTAAATAATTTTCTTCAGTTAATTGGCGTCTAATTGAACGATCTAAAGCAAATTTAATTATATAAGGATCATTTTTTGGATCTAAATCAGCTGAACCAATTTTCGCAATATCGATTGATTTTACATAACTTGATAAAAGTCTTGAAGTCTCAGATTGATATCGATTAACTTGATTTTTAAAATCAGTTTGTAAAGATTTAATTTCTTTAATTTTTATTAATAAATCTCTCTTTAAATCTTCTAATCTTGGTATTATAGTAGCATTTAATTCTTTAACGGTTGTTTGAGCTAATAAAGCGGCGTTTGAATGATATTGATAAAGAATTGTTGGTAAATCTTGAATTGAACCTGAACCTAAAGGTAAAAAGAATTTTTTGGCTAAATCAAATTCATTAACTTTTGAAGGATCATTTGAGTTATAAGACATGAAATCTTGTTGATTATCCTTTGATGATGAAGAATGAAAAATGGAACTTGAAGTATTTTGATTTTGATTTTGATTTGAAACACGAAGGGGTTGATAGAATTCACCATCTAATCCTTGAGTTAAAAATGGGAAACTAATTGCATGATGTAAACGAATTTGTTGTCTCGTAATTTCTTCATGAACAGATACAGTTTCTTTTAAATAGTGAGATAGAGCAGATATTATAATTCTCCATGAATTAAAACGAGCAGCTAAAATATCAGTTGGATTTGCATTAGTTGGTATTGTAATTGCTAAAGGATCAGAATAAGATTCAGGGGGGATTGATTTTATTTTTTGTTTTAATTGATTAATTTGATTAATTTGATCAGCTTGATTTGGTTGTAAAGATTGTGAATTAGATACAGATATATTCGTAGATTGTTGAGAGACAACACCTGCAGTTGATATTGAGGAAACTAAAGATTTTGATTGTTGAACTTGTTTATTACGCTGATTTTCTAATTGTTTCAATTGCAACTGATTTTGTAATAATTGTTGTTGGGAAACTAAACTCATATTTTTATAGTCAATGTAAAATTTTAAATAATGATTTTAAAAATAATTTTATTTTAATGAATGAACGAAATCTTGAAAATTTTAAAAAAAACAGTGAATGTAAATAAGTTAAATACTAACTTTTAAAAAAGAAAAAGAAGTTTAAAATATAAAATAGATAAAGTCAGTCTAATGTAGTTAGACAGATTTGAAAATAACTTATTGTAAGTAGTGAGGCAGACGGAAAGAATAGAAGTTTAGGAGTAAACTGTAAAGAAACTTCACTTAAAATAATTATTCAAACTGATTCGTATTGCTGAAAAAATAGTCCTGAAGTTCAATAATAAAAATAACAATATTTAATATATATATATATAATAAGAACTAAATATATCGAGTTAGTTAGTGACTGCTTCACTATCAAGGCAACCACTTATTTTTAATATTATTTTCTTTATTATTTTTGTTCTGCAAATGTCATGTTCTTTCTTCCCAAAATGGAAATACTGAAAAATAAACAATTTTTCACTTCTGTACACCAACTATTGGCGTCGATCGACCTTTTTATTTGTTTCTACAATAATTTAAATTCTCGTATCTTATACTTGTTTGGGAATAATGCGGGTTTGTCTCGCCGGAGTTTCCTTTTTTTTATGAAATAAAAAGAAAAATCAATTGTATAATTTTTCATTTGGGGAAATAATTAAAGAGAGAAAATGGAATCCAACTGATTCAAGTAACGTTTACTGCTAAATATCATCTACAATTTTATTGGAATAATTGTTCGATTTATTGTCGATTAAAATTATATCAAACTGTTTTGCTTGTAAACTCTAACAATCTAATCGTACGTTTGTTAACTAGCTTTTGGGATAATATCTCTTATCATTAATTCATAATTCATAAATCATGATTTATTACCGATAACCGTTATCACAAAAATTGTAGATCTATAATTTGATTTAATTTTCTTTTTATTCATTGAAATATAAATTAACTCGATTTTCCTTAATCTGAACTTATTAATTTACTCTCCTTTCCAACTTTGTTTTCTTTTATAATTATTTTCTTTGTCTATTTATTTCTTTATTTCTCTTAGGAATAACTATTTATTGATCACTTATTTTTATGGCTAAAAAGCAAGTTCTTATTGTTGGCGCAGGTGTCGTTGGTTTAACAACAGCTGTTGAATTAAAATCAAAATATGGTGATTTAGTTGATGTTACAATTATCTCTAAAGATTTACCAGGTGATGTTTCAACCTTTTATACTTCCCCAAAAGCAGGTGCTCATTGGATTTCAACTAATTCAAAGGAAAATAAAAATTGGCATTTGACGACTTATAAAAAATTGCAAGAGCTATCAAAGATTCCAGAAACTTTTATTGAACCATATCAACTTTATATGGGTGAAATTGTTCCAACTGGTGAAAAGATTCCTGAGTATGATGAACCTTGGTTTAAAGATCAAGTTGAAGATTTTAAATATTTGGGTAATGATCCTAAATTCCCTGATGTTGAAAATTTATATACTTTTACCTCCTATACAATTTCAACAACTTATTATTTGGTGTATTTATTAGGTCAAGCTAGAAAATTAGGTATTCATATTCAAAGATATACATTAAAATCTCTTAAAGAAGCAGAATCGTTTGTAGTTCCATTCTCTAATTCAAACGCTGATTTAATTATTAATTGTACTGGTTTACAATATAATTTTTTGAATGATTCTAATGATTCAAAATTAATTCCAGTTAGAGGTCATGTCATTTTAATTGAAAATAATTTACCTTATCAAGTTACTTTTGAACAACCTTATTTACCAAAAGATGCTAAACAAGGTGAATTTTTGATGTTATTTCCACGTCCCGAAGGAGGTGCAATTTTAGGTGGTATTTATGATCATAATTTTAATAAATATGATACTTCAATTGATCAAGATTATGTTACGAGATTAATTAATAAAGCAAAAAAATATATTCCTGATTTAGTATCTAAAACAAATGGTAATATTAAAATTTCAAAGCATGTTATCGGTTTTAGGCCTGAAAGAGTTGGTGGTGCAAAAATCGGTCCTGATGCATATAATAGAAAAATTATTCATAATTATGGTAATGGTAATTCAGGTTTTATTGAAAGTTGGGGTTGCGCTGAAAATACTGTTAAAATAATTGTAGAAACACTCTTTGGAAATTCTAAATTATAACAAAATTACTATATATAATCTCTATACTCTTTTCTTGATTTAATGCATTATTATTTATTCATTACCCAACAATCCATCTAAAAACATTTCCTAGTCAAATGAACCTTCCTTTTCTGTCCAGTTCCCGAATTTTCAAGCTCGAAATAAAAAGGACCGTGCTGCTTTTTTCGGTTTTCCCGTTAATTTTTTTTTCTTTTTCTATTTCTGAACACACAAGAATTACTTATCAGCTTCAGAAGGCTGGTTGCAATATCTTTGATAGAACCATTTGCACATATTAAGAATCAACGTCTATATTTGTTCAAACACTTTGACAGTACAGCATTATGTGGGATGCTAAACCCACTAAATTAATGGGAGAAAAGACGGAATTTGATAACGGCATGATTATGTCAATTAATAATATGGCTGAGAGTGAACCCGATAGACAGAAAACCACTATGTTATCCTTATCAAAGCAAAATATTCTAAAATTAGTATTTTACATTATGTTGTTCTTTACACTCCTATCAAACTCTTTTCAGCTTAAGAAGTTAATATATTCTTCTGAAAATGTTCAATTTCATGCGATTATTGATAAAGATGACACAATAGAACATCTAAAATCATTACATTTAACTCCAAATCATTCCCTTAAAATTATATCAACTGATATAAATGGTTTAAAAAAAGAGAAATTATTACATGGACGTTTTCTTCATTTGACTGATATGCATCCTGATGAATTAAATGTTATTGGTGCTGCAATTCGTAAAAAATGTCATCAAAAAGTTAAAAAAATTAATGTTAATAGTGATATATCTCATAAATTTGGAGATGCATTAAGTGGTTGTGATGCTCCAATAGATCTTTATCAATCAACTTTACAATGGGTTAAAGAAAATTTAAAAGATCATATAGATTTCGTTATTTGGACGGGTGATAATATTAGGCATGATAACGATAGAGAAAATCCACGTACTGAAATGGATATATTTGATATGAATGAACGTGTCGCAAATGATATTAGTTTGACTTTTATGGATGATGATGAAGAAGCTATTTCTCCATTTGATAGAAGAGTTAGAATTATTCCAAGTTTAGGTAATAATGATGTTTATCCTCATAATTTATTTGCTCCTGGTCCAACTTTGCAAACTCGTGAATTATATAAAATTTGGAGGAATTTTGTACCACCAGAACAAATGCATACTTTTGATAGAGGTGCTTATTTTTTCAGAGAAGTTATTCCAGGAAAGATGGTTGTTATTAGTATAAATACATTATATTGGTTTCAATCAAATCCTTTAAATGATAATTGTGATTCAAGGAAACAACCAGGTTATAAACTATTTTTATGGTTAGGTGCTACTTTAAAAGAATGTCGCCGTAGAGGATTAAAAGTTTGGTTAAGTGGACATGTTCCCCCAATCCCAAAAAATATTCATCATAGTTGTTATTCAAAGATTAGTGTTTGGATGCATGAATATAGAGATTTAATTATTGGCGGAGTTTGGGGTCATATGAATATCGATCATTGGGTTCCATTAGATTCCGTTAAAGCTTGGAGAAGTATAGAAAAGAGACTTCTATCATTAGGCGCTTTAAATGAAAATGAATCAATACCTTATATAAATTATGATGAATTAAATTTATTTTTGGAAGAATTTGATGATGAAAGTGATGCCTCTGAAAATTTTGAAAATGATGATTTTGAAAATGTAGAAGAATTATATTCTTCCCTGGGTTTTGATATTGATGATGAAACAAATTTCCCCTTGCATTCATTTTCTGATAGATATTTAGGCGCACCAAATGGTAAAGTTTCATATCTAGAAGATTTACGTGATACTATGTATTCTAAATTAAAGGGACGAAAGAAGGGTGGCCAATTTCATGAAAGATATGCAATTGCACATATTTCTGCCAGCGTAATTCCAACGTTTAATCCAGGAATGAGGGTTTGGGAATATAATATTACCGAATTTCAAAATCTTGATAATAATAACAGTAATAATAATAAAGTGGGTGGAATTAGAGAATTATATTGCAATATTTGGTCTTACTTGACTAAGTCGAATCAATTATATAGCTTCAAAGAACAAAATTGGAATGAGTTTTTTATTGAATTGGAAAATGAATTAGATGACGAATCGCAAATTGAAAGATTAGTTGCTGAAATGGAGAATGCCGCAGATCAAATTAATAGTAAAGAATATCTTGAGCTTTTGAAACCAGGAAAGGATAAAACCATTCCGAATTTAATGCCAAAAGATTTACCCCTTGGTCCAGCTTACATTCCACAATCATTTACTCCTGAAAAATATATTCAGTATTATATTGATCTGAATAAAGTTAATTATGAGCTTAATGATATCGAAGATTGGGATTTCAAATATGATTTTCATTATTCAACTGAGGACTATAGTGATACTCTATTAGTTAGCGATTGGATACGTCTCGGTCGTAAATTTGCAGCCGCCGCTAAGCCGTCAAAACCAAACAATGTGCAATTAAATATCCACAATAGTAATAGCTTGGTCCAAACTGAAAAACTCAAAAAGTTGTGGGATAATTATATAGATAGAGCATTTGTCAGTTCAGATTACCAGACGTTAGAGGATGCCCGCTGAAAACTATTTAAGAATTTATATTTTTTATGCATCCATAATTTATAAAAAAACTGTAAAACATTTAGCAAACCTGCTGGTTTTTTCTCTTCTAAAAAAATTTTAAGAGATTATTTTTATCTTGAAGTACGACATAGTCTCTTAGAAAATAAATTATGATTTTATACTGAGACCATTGATTACTGTTACACTTGTTGTCAATTAAGCTAGGCCGCTAGTTTTTGAAATATTGACTGAGTAGGTTCTGCATTTTCTGTGCTTAGGTAATAAAGATTAACTTTTACAGCAGGTTTTTTTTATCAGTTCTTCCCGAAATTCCTACAATTCTTTTGTATAGGTTTTGATATGATCTAGTCACAAGTTGGAATCATAATCTGCTCAGTCTAGAAACGATATCAAAATGTAATACGTAACTTATATTTTCACTATTATAAGCATCAATTGAAGTAGATCGGAAACGATATATATATAAATATAAAAGATTCTATAAAAATTTCTTTAAGTTTCAGATTTAAAATAATCATAATTAATCAATGCTTGCATGTAACCCCATTCTGTAAGTTTATTCTTCAACCATTTCAACTGAACCGGCTTGGTTAAATAATCATTGCAACCAGCAGCAAGAGCATTTTGTTGATCAGTTGCACCAGTAGACGCGGTAAGTGCAACAATAATAATTGGAGATCTAAACAGTGATAAATCCAATACATCATCTAAATCTGTGTGAATATGGTTTTCTTCCTCATTATGATTTGAAATACTACCTATATGATTCAAACGTTCCAACCGACGGATCTCTTTAGTAACTTCAATACCACTCATAAATGGTAATTGAATATCCATGAAGCAGAGATGAAAGCCACCTTTTTTCCAAATTTCAAGGGCTTCTTTACCCGTTGAAGCAATTTGAAATTGGACATTACAGGATTTTAAATGACGTGCCATAATTTTTTGATTAACAAGATTATCTTCCACCACCAAGACGTTTATATGACCTAGAATTTTCGGCATTCCATGTTTCTTGTCTGTTGCTGTCCTTTTTTTCAAAGTGCTAGTTGTTTTTTGATCTGATATCTTTGGTGTTAATGTGGAATCAGATGTGGGAGTTGCAACGGAAGATGATAGTTCAGGGGCTTTCAAAGATTCATTATCTTTGGTAGATATTGATTCTGGTTCCGTTTGCAGATTGAGTTTTTCATTTGTTTCAGCTGAATCATTGCATACAGTCTCAGCTGTATTCTTGGGCGGTGACAGTGTTCCATTATTGTCTTTTCTTGCCTTAGGAGAAGGAAGAAGTGGAAACGACTCACTGGATGATGGCGACTTTGAAGTATCTCTAAAATCTTTAGAAAACAAAATAACAGCAGAAGATTGAGGCGTTGCGCCTGATAATATTTCTGGGTGAGCATAAGGCTTCAGCCTTGGAGGGGGGACTTTCTGTTCTCCTAGGATTGCAACTTTATCATTAGTAGTTTGATTAATTGAATCTGTAGATAAAAAATCTGGTCTGTCTAAAGAATTCTTCAAAGTATTCAACGTTTGAGAAGATTGAATAAATCTCGGTTTTGTATCTATTTTAAATTTTTCTTCAGTTGCAGAACGAACAACATCTATTATAAACGCATCTGACATTTTCATGCCATTTGGAAAGTACTTATCGACGACCGAGAAAACTAACATATCTGGTTCTAATACTAATGGTCTGGTCATTGAATTTTGTACTGCAGGCATATCAATATTTGTTTGGTCGTATAGCATCGATGATTTTGAGTGCAGTATAGGTTCAGGAGAGATTGGGGTATTTGATCTTACTATTTCATTTGTTATAACAGGTTTAGTATAAATAGTATTGTTTGATAATGGAGAATCTGACTCGTCAGTATTCATACATTTCAATTTTGGTATTACGTGGTTTGATGATGAATTAGTATTGTTGTTCAAAGAATTGTTATTATTGTAAGCAGTCATGGATGAATTATCTTTTGGTATATTTAATTTAATGACTAAATCAGCGGGGTCATATTGCAATGCTAAAGTAGTAGGAAATTTATTGGCAATCATATATTTTAAATCATCAACTATATCATTTGGACCAACAGTAATTGTTGTCGCCGTATGTGAATTCTTTTTTACCCAGATACGTTTTGAAATTGCTATTTTTTGAACAGGTCGTATACCTTGATTTTGACCAGCAATGGAATTCCTTATTCCTACTTGTGGTTGATATTTAGGTGGCGTTTGACTAGCGGAATAGAAAGAAGGTAAATATGCTTGTGTTGAAGGATTTGGGTTAGCCGAAAATTGAAGTTGTTCATCATAAGTGTACCCATCAGCCTCTGGTAGGTAGGTTCTATTAGAATTTTTCTTACTCATCAAAGTCCCGTTTGATGGTGTTAGTTCTGGATGCATTGTGGAAGAATTTAATCTTTCAGAGTAACTATTTGAGACAGGTACAGGATTTGCAATTGGTGATGATGATATATTTAAGGTTTTTTTATCTAAGCGTATACTTGGAGATGCTGTTTGCATATTTGAAAAATTGTGATTTGATATTGAATATGTCGGTAGTGGTGATACTGTATGCTGCTGATCAACATTTAAAAGTTGCGATGTAATGTCAAAATTTTTCTTTTTTTGGAAAGGGAACATCTTAAAAAATAAAGCCGAATGTAAAATGTAATCTCCTTCTTTCCATTCACTTTGACTCTCTGTCTATTCAGTCTATTTCGTAGGGGGGCAAAAGTCAGAACAGGAAAAAGCTAAAGGATGATATGATAGCCGTCCAGCGACAATAAACGGTAGCTGACAATTATATATGATATATGAAGAAGCAACAAGCAATAAGCAACAAAGAAAAATGAGCTTCGCTTCGCTTAAAATTCCGTTTTGGCTTATTGAGCATGAATTCACAAAGTTAATTCTGATAAATGTATGTATTAGGATTAGGTATACGTACTTCATTACGAAGCCTTATAGTATTAATTTATGTCATTAATGGGGTCATAAGGATGGTAAATACCGTGAAACATTTTATTCCTTTAGTGAAGGGCTCTGTTGAAAAATCAATTAGTGAAAAGCAGAAACCGCAGTTGCAGAATGTGTTAGAAAAATTGAAAACACAATTGGAATTGAAATATTCGAATGATTACGGAACGTTTGGTACATGTGACAAAGGACAAGAAATTGAACTATTAGAATATAATCAAACTCCAAAAATCAATTTTCAGCATTTGCTCAAAACAGTGCCCAAATTTAATTTCAGAGCTGAGGATTATCCCATCTCAAAATCAGAAATGGATTCTGCACCTTACGTTTTTCCGGACTCTAAATATCCAATAATTTGTCAAAACACACCAATCTGCACAAATTATAAAGAACTTAAGGGTCCTAATAATGATTTATATGCACTTGCTTCGATTAGAGGTTTAACGAAAAAGAAAGGTCTACACAAATGTAAATGGTTTTTGTTCCATTATTGGCATTCATCAAGTTTTTTTGGAAATATCATTAAATCAAGGCCTGGTATAATGGCGATATGTCATAATTTTAATTTATTTAATAGCCCTAACCAAATTCTTGGTCATTTGCCTGCTATAATGCAGAATACATCCTATCCATTCAAATATTCTGTCAATAGGACAAGATTAAAAAAGTTATTAAGGAAAAAATTTTTGGAATTATATTTAAAGGATATTGAAGTTTCCAAATCATTTGATGGACTTTACAAGTTTTCTGTAAATCTTTACCCAGAAACTGAAGAAGACGTTAAAGATTTTGTTAAACATTTACAAATTTGCCTGAATAAGGTTTCTAAATTGGATTTGGAAGCTTTGCAACGAGAAGATGAAAAACAATTAACTAAAATCCCATGGTATGAGGTCGAGAAAGTTCTCAAAAGAAATGACATTACTGATTTCAAATTTAAATCTTTCATGAATAAATCAAGGGTAAAAAAAAATAACAAAACTATAAACCATTTTTCTATATAAAACGCATCAATGTCGTTGTTAAATTATTTGTACCATTAGTTAGAATAAATCATTATATATTGCACCATTCAGGCCAAGTTGTCTGATATGACCATCCATCAGAACCATTTAATTTATACTTGTAAGCATGTAAATACATTGACAGATCTTCCTTTGGAGATTGTTTGTATAATTTGATATTACAGATTTCACAGCATTCATTCGACTCGACTTCAATCCTGTTCAAAATTGCTTGACTTTCAATCATTTCAAAATATTCATCGGATATTTTGTTTGGTGCTTGATTTTCTTCCAAGCACATTAATCTACTCGGCCCATATAACGGGTCATTGATTATTGGATGATTCAGATTTCTTAAATGTATTCTTATTTGATGTGTACGTCCAGTTTTTGGATAACACATTACAATACTTTCATCTAAATTGTCATTGTATTTTACAAATTGAAAGATTGTTCTTGCTGATTTTCTCAATATCCCATCTTGTTTCCCTTTCTTGGTGTCTATTACTATTACATCATCCAGGCACTCAACATCTTTTTCGGCTGCAAACTTGCCCTTAACACGAGCAAGATAAACTTTTTCGACATCTCTATTTTGTATTTGCATTTGAATGTTTCTAGCAACTTGATTAGATTTTGCAAAAATGCAAACACCGCTAGTTAATTTATCCAAACGATAGCAGGGTCTCAATTGATAAGCTGTAATAGATTCATTTTCTTTTCTTCCAGGCCATCCTTCAATTTCCAATACCTTGACGAAAGAATTATAGAAATAATTTTGAACAGGGTGAATCGGGATTCCACTAGGTTTATTAACGACTAAAACATCATCATCCTCAAAAATTACTTCCAAATTTTCCGAATTTAATGCAATAACCGATCTTTCATGTATGTGTTCAAGACGATGAATAACATCATTATCTTCCATTTTATATGTCATTATTTCAGGAAATACTATCCGTTTAAGATGTTTGCTTTTAGATGAAGTTTTTCCTTTTAGTTCTTTTCGTTCTTTCTTGGTTAATTTCACATGATGCAAAACTGCAATATCACCATTTTCCATTCTTTTTTGATATTCAGTTGCATCAAAAGATCTAAATTCTGAACTCAGAATGTCTAAAACCGTTCGCTTAAGCCATCTTGTTTTTACTGTAGTTTTAATGTCTTGAAAGTATGGTTTGACATATCGTATTCCATCTTTAATTTCATAATATGGAACTGGTTCTGGATTCATAATATTTTTCCCAAAATTGAATTGAATTGGTGGTTTCGGTGTCTTTACAATATTTGAAAAGGCCAAGTATTTGTTCATTGATTCAGCATGATCGATTGATCTTTGCCAAAATCTTCGAAATATCCATGAAAAAAAAAATGGTATCGAAAGTTAATGAAAATTAAATCGCATGCATCATGCTCATCATGCATCATGCATCCCCCTATTATTCATTTACCGATGTGATAAAATTCGGCTTGATTTTCGAATTATCTTTATTGTTTCGACAGTGCCTGTCTTTACAAAGTATTTTTTTCTACAATCTAAACTCTATAAAATGTCGGAATTATATATACTTTTGATTGTCGATTGACTTCCTTTCTTTGTATATCCCTAAAATATACGCCATTCGAGTAACAATTAGGTCAATTGCCATATTAACAGAATCTCTTGCAAGGACCATTTTAGAACCATCAACTTCGTGCCAATTAATTGGAATTTCTTCAATCTTAATGTTTTGTCTATGTGCAAGAAGTAATATTTCCACATCAAAAATCCAACCTTCTGTGTGCATGTTTGGAAAAATCAGTTCAACTGCAGCTTTATTGAATAATTTAAAACCACATTGTGTGTCTTTAATATCTCTAATCCCAAAGACAAAAACTAACGTATGTAAGCCATACATCAAAACATTTCTAATAAAAGCTCTTTTGACAACAGCATCAGTGTTAACCATATGTGCTCTTGAGCCTATCACAACTGCAGGATTTTCTGTTGGTTTATTGTCATCCAACTGCGTAATTGACTTTAAAAGCTTGCTTATATCTGAAAATTTGGATGCACCGTCTGCATCAGCAAAAATAATGTAAGAACCTCTTGCAGATTGCATTCCATGGGTAACTGCTCCACCTTTACCTCTATTTCTTTCAAACTTAATAACTCTGAGCTGATGTGGTGGTAATTTAAATTCGTATGCTAATTCTACAGCATAACTTGCTGTATCATCTTTCGATCCATCATCAACAATTAGTATTTCAAACAATTTTTGGAGCTTGATATTTTCCTTTTGTGTTGTCAAATATTGAATCGTTTCTTGTAACATAATCTTTAACCTCGCAGTTTCATTAAAACATGGAACAACTATAGATAATATAATATCATCTTCTGGTGGTGAATTAAAGATAGGTAGTTTGTACGAATAATTCTTTTTATCGTTTGTTTTGTATCTTAATTCAGAGGAAAATGGAGGTCGAGGTTTGTGGGTAAAAGACCAAATAACTATATAAAGCTGTAAAAAATTCAAATTATAAGAAAACAATATATATTAATGTTAGTATTAAACATTCGAAAAATTATGCTAAAACTGTCCATGTGTAATACAACTTTTGATTTATATCAGTCATGTGTACTTACAATCAATATCGCCAATATCAAAGCCAAAAAAAGGTGTTGCAGCATTTCCTAGTGTTCTTCAATCCAATCAAAAAATTAGCAACCAGTGCAATATTCTGCTAGACTCTTTTAACTCTTAAACGTAAAAAAGTTGATATTAAACATTCTATTGTATTTTAAGAAAACTAAAGTGAAAAATTCATGTTACGTGTTACGTATTTTGTAATGTTGGACCAAAAACAATGTTTCTCTAAAAACGTGCGCTTAATTGTGATTTGAGGTATAATTTTATTTCAAATAATGTACATATATTGGTGGCTTCATTTATACAGTATATAGTTACAATTCTATTATTATATAATTTACTGACGCTGATGAGATAGTTGTCTGGTGATGATACGACCGTTGTCTAAAAAGGCCTGCACGAGATCAATAAAGTACAATGGATCATCCATGACGTTACGCATACTTCGAAGCAATGCTTGTGTGTTAATTTCTAATTCTAATTCATACTTTGGAACTCTGTTATTTTTTTCTCTGACTTTTGTAAGATCAATCCTAGTAAACGTTGGTTGGTGAATATAACTTATACGTTCCTTCTCTCGTTCCATGGAGACCCTTTTCTTGAAAACTTCAAATGCTGCATCGTTTAAGTCATTCGGTAATTCGAGAGATAACGATAATCTTAAATCAAAAAGAGTATTTGGAAAATGTAAATACAAATCGGAAATACGTTGCTTAGTTATACTATTTGTTTTCCTCTTGGTTTTCATATCAAGACTAACGCGTCCTGAAATTGGTTTATCATTTCTACGTGAATCAGAAGCAATTAAATCGATAACATGAGAATTTTCAATGACAAATTTATTATTAATATTGCTTCTACCTTGTTGTTGTTGCTCTAAAGCCTCTTGCATAATCTTACTCATAAACGTTTTGGTATCATTATAATTTTCAAATGTGATTCCGGGTTTGAAAAAACATTCTTGGTTAACATAATCGGTTGCAACAACACATTCTGTGTTGATTGGTAATTGAATACGACTATCCTTTACTTTATCCCATACATTTCCTAGCTTTAGTTCCAATTCAATATAATCTTCAGCATTTGGAACATCTAGATAATCTTGTTTGACTCCTTCAACGTTGGCCCAAATCCATTCAGTAACAAGCTTATTAAAATCATTTCTAGGAATTGAACCAGTAATTGATGGAATATCAAGTTTAGAAATATTAGTGTAAGCCATGTCACTCTTAAAACTACGGATTCCATCTGTACCTGGAGCTGCTGCTCTGTTAATTGTTGGAATAAAATCTTGTGCCCAAATAGGTTTGGTTCTGTATCTTTTTGGTTTTCCATCATTTGAAACATCATCGACTTCTTCCTTTTGCTTTAGATGTTCAAGTTGTTGTATTTGTTCATGAAGTGAATTCTGTGTATTTTCTTTGCTATGTAATTTAGTTTCAAGTTCATGGGCTTTATTATTTCCCTCTACCTTTGATTCTTTCAACTTGTTGGATTCTTTTTTACTAGTAAATGTTTCTATTTTTTTTTCTTCTTTTTGTAATAACGTCGCTTCAACGTTGCTAATTTGTGAAGTAGTATTATTTTTTACAGTAGCACTTTCGTGTTCTTGGAGCTTACCTTCACCAGTATTTAATATTTGCACTTTTATGTTGTTTCCTTCCGATTTTTTAGCATTATCAATTGCTCCACCTTCAGTTTCATCTGAATTAGCATCGGTTTCAATTGGCCCTCCTTTTTCTGGAATTGATAGAGCTCCAGTAACTTCATGCAAAATTGTCGTTGAATCAAGCACCTTTGATTCAACCTGTTTATCAAGATTACTATCATTATCATTCATTAAACTATGAATTGAAAGTCTTGGTTGAGACGGTCTTTTCGCTGGCTGGGTCTCGGGCACATGTGGCAACGAATTTTCATCATCGCTTGTCCTGGAAATTAAATTCTTTAGATCCATGATTCAATCCAGTATATCGATCTCTTTGTCGCCTTTTTAAGGATGTTAATTAATTCATTACTACATCAATGGTTTTGTATTTGATGTAGTTGTTGTTAAATGTTCAGAAGCTTTTTTGAGAAGTTTTCTTTCAAGGCGCGCACGAAAGTTAATGTGGCAATACAACAATAACTTCAGTCATAATTATTTTTCAGTCTATAATACATAACACATCATACACATCATATTTGTCTTATATCAATACTGTTTCACAGAAAAGCTATTATTGCGGCTCTTAATGGACAATGAACGCTTTTTGTAACTGTACAAAGCATTATGTGAATGTGATACAACCTCATAATTACATGCATCAAGAATATCTTTAAAATTGACAATCATATACAGCGCATCTAAATTAGAATAATCATCTTCATTAAATTGATATGTCTCCAAATAATAATTAGCTGGTTGAACTGATATATCAGAAAAATTGTTGTTACTATTGGAATGATGAGCATAACTATTTGCTCTTAAATCATCAAAACTTAACGCCTTCCCCTCTTCTTTTTCTGATGATTCAGTAAAAGATAAATTTTCATCCTTGGAAAAACCACTTTCTGTCTCAAATTCTACATCTTTCAATGGTGGTAATTTTGATGTATGATTCAAAAAACTATCCCTTCTTCTTATAGATGACTGTTCTAGATGATGACCATTTGAATTAGAATTCTTCGGAACTAATGGATTATATTTTTGTGAATCATTCAATGTTGTTGGTATATCATCCCACAAACTGTGCTTGATTTCTTTTTGTTGTGTTATTTCTTCAGTTGAATCCACGGGTATTTTAAATTTCATATCTTTCGATGCTAAATGGTGACAAAAATTGCATTCATAAATCTTTTCATCAACGCACATTCTTAACTTTTGAAAAAATTCATTCTTGAAAAGTTTTGGTAATGTCATCCTTGTTTTTGGATTTGGATCACACAGTCTCCAGAAAAAATAGACAAAATTTGAATCCTTACTGGGTATATCAATTAGTATAGAACTTGTGGGTATCTTAATATGCAGATCCTGAGCGAAAGTAGGATTTTTTTCTAAATGTCTGATATATTCCAGTGTATAAACTTTATATGCTGGATCGGAATCTTTTGCTGCTGTAAAGGGAGTCTTACCGATAATTATAATAAACAATAAAATGCCTAATGACCAATAATCGAAACGGAAAGGGCAAAATGGTTCTCTTGAATCCTTGTTAATTGGATGATATTTGGAAACTTCAGGTGCTTGATATGGAGGTGTACCAATTCTTTTAGTTTTCATTGAAATTGCTGATTTGAAATCTCCATTTATTTGATGGCCTGATTCTGCACATCCATAATCTGCTATTTTCATTAGACCATTTTTGGAAACTAAAATATTATCAGGTTTAATGTCTAAATGAACAACATCATTCTCATGTAGGTATTTTACTCCAAAACAAATTTGTTTGAATATACACATTTTTTCATCAAATGAAACATTTTTCCAATTGGAATCTTTAATTAATTTATAAAGGTCGTAATCATAATAATCCATTGTCATCCCCCATGCATTTTGTAACGTTATCGGTAATTGCATTAAATCATAACAACGCATGCTATGTAATTGTGACATTCTTTTAGTAATTATGAATTCATATGCAACTCTATTATAATATTTATCTTGAGACTCACCAGTAAAAATAGAAAATTTTTTTAAAGCAAAAATCTTAAGTTTCTCTTCATCATTTTTTAAAACCAGTTTTTTAATTGTAGCTGACCCACCAGTACCAATGTCTGAATCTAACAGTTCATATTTATCTTCAAGGTTGGTATTTTCTTGTTTATATTCTAATGGTAGATACTCATTCGGGTTCATCAAAGGATTGACCAATCTTAAATCAGGTTCGCTTTTTTTTATGCCATTACCGAAAGCGCTTTCAAGGCTTATAATATCATGATGATTATAAATGCCATAAGGATTATATTCCAGTTTATGCGGTGTTAAATTTGAATATGATTTACTTCTAGCTCGTAAAGCATCCGAACTGTTGGCAACCAATGATTGGTGGTCATTATCAACACTAGTTAAAGTACGAGGTACCTCCGACGGCACACTTGTAGCTTTTGTATGTATAGTGGAACTTTTCTTTTCCCTTATTCGTAGTTTATTGGGAATAACTGTAGAAACTATCTTCTTTAAAACGGTACTACTTTTGGGTTGTTCTCCCTGTTTTGGATGTTCTTTAGCAATCATGATTGATCTTCGGGTAAGTTTGAAAAAAGCCTTCAATCAAAGAGAAAATTATTAAAAAAATTAAGTCGGGTTTGGCGTCAAGGAAAACAACTCCCAAAACGACAAGAAATTGTTTATCAGAAATGCCCTTCCTTCGGTTTTCTCTAACAAATAGAACGTTATTTGGAACAATAACTCCCATGTGGGTTATTCGGAAAATTAACTGTTTGCCGCATTATTAAATTTATCATTCGCTTTAAGAGACAATGTAGTTGTGACGTCACTAAAACACTCTTAAAACAACACTACTCCTTTTTTTTTTTTTTTGTTAATATTCACATTTTCTGTCGAATACAAATTTAAAATTTTACAGCATATTAAACTGTAGTAAGAATAATCACAGACTCAACATTTAACACCATGTGGCAGATTAATGTTTGAATCTCCATAAATTTTTTAGCTAAAGAATAAAAAGTTCTTATAAATGAGAACTACTAGTTTAACTCTTTATATAATTATACGGTATAATTGGGTTAAAATACTCTTAAAACTTAACAGCATTATACATACAGCCATTTTGCTCTAAACTTTCACTTTTCAAGAAAAAAAAATAAATCTAAGTAATCTTTTTTTTTTTTTGAAGTCTTGAATATTTTTATTAATTCTCCCAGTCTTTGTTTGGAAGTTAGTCATTAGCAGACTTGCCGTATGCTTCCACATTGACGGTAGTTGTTTAGTGCCCTGTAATTGGTTAGAAATTTTCATTATAGAAAATTAAGATCATCTTTTCGAGTTCTTCTTCATTCTTGCTCTTAACTGTTTGTAATAATTTTTATAATTTTAAGGGATTGTGGTAGTGAAGTGTTTAAACAAATTTGATCACACTTCAAAATTTTCACAGGTGAATATTTTCCCTTCCCTTTACATCTTAGGAATCTTTTTCCGAATTTACAACAAACTGTACTGTAGTCTCCAGTTCATCGGTAAATAGTACTGGATAAAGCATATAAAAGAATACTTTTCTTTAGACATACATAATAAATCCAGCAAAGCAAAAGCGTTTATTCAATCACTATATCAAAATGAAGGTCCTTGTTTTGTCTTAAAGAAATATGATGATACTTTTTTTTTATTGTATATACACTTTATAGTTTTTTAGAAAGTTGCAAAGGTTAATATTTAAGATAAATCAGAACCTGATCATGCAACTGAGAGCAAATGCGCCCACAAAAAATTCTATTAAGACATACTGTTCATAATTATGATTTGTTAAACCACTTATCAGGGATTAAAAATCAGTTAAAAAGACTACCTTTATCCTCTTGTATACACATTTGTATTGTACTTATCCTTTAAATATTGGTTTGTTATCTTCGTATATTAACTTACTAGAGTCAATTAAGACTATAAATTTGGTTCAAGATGACTGATACTCTGAATTTTTATGTTAAAAGCTTATTTTTATAATTTTTGTTTAGGCTTTTGATAAACAGTTTAAAATTTTTGTAAATTATTGTCGAATCTCAGTTACAAATTAAAAAACCTTAAGGCTGTAAAAAGTAAATTAATATAGAGAGATTATATGTTTAGTCACGTGATATAAAAACCTTAGGTTATGAATTGGAGGAAAAAATTTCCTAGTTGGTACATTAGCTCAGAGGTTTAGAGCATCGTGCTTATAGTCGTATTTTGACGTCTATGCTTACGTCACTTCACCGTTTCAGAAACGCGATGGTCGCGGGTTCAAACCCCGCATGTACCACTTTTTGAATTTAATATTACAGGATTTTGATTTTTAATTTAGATAATTGGTAGAACTTGAAATATTTTAGATTGTATGCAATTTAAAAAGTACTTATTTTTTGCTCCAAATTTTACCATTGGATCGAATTGGCTAATCTTAATTGTTCGACTTTCTCTAGAAAGACTTTATGTGGTTTTGGGTGCTTTTCCTGCTTCAGCTTTTAACATTAACTGCTGGTTTAACAAAAGATCAAATATTTCAAGAAGATTGGCAGACTGTTCATACTGGTGTCCCATTTGATTCTCTTGTATCCAATGATAGATTAATCACATTGTCATCAATCGGAATTATATCAGTTATTGATTTAAAAGATGGAAGTACTTTACACCGATATCAAACGGAATTTTGTTTACTAAATGCGACATCAAAATTAGTTAGAATTTCTGATGAATTGGTTCTTACATATCTCAATTTTGAAAAGGGGATTGATGTAAGCAATCACTTGCATTCTAAAATTATTGTTTTCAATACCTCTAAAGCATACTTGGAATTTGTAAAGGAACTAGCTTTTGAAAGTACAATTCTTACTGCATTACCAGTTGATAATCTCATTTACATTGTAGATCAATATAGCGTATTTACAATTGATATTAACTCAAATAGAAAATCAATTATCTATTCTTCGGAATACTATATAACTGAGGCAAAATTATTTTACAATTCTAACATAAACCAAGCATATGTGGTCCTTGAAATTGATGGTCAAACGCGTTATTCAAAATTATCCGAATTTAAGTTAGAACAACTCAATGAATGTAAGACCTCCAGCCTTCGTTTTGTCGAATCTGAAGATACTATTTTCATCTGTGGGGACAAAAAAGCATATAAACTTGATAATCATGGAATTGAGAAACTTCCTTCGGATGATAATATGATTACGGATGAATTATCTGCGAACTTCTTTATAAATGATGATATCGATGCATTCACAATTATTGGGGACTATGTGCTGATCAATTCAAAGAATAATATAAAATCTTTTAATTACAAACAAACAGATTCTTCAATAACTACCCAGTTTGAATTACCAAATTCGTTTGTAGATTCGATTTATCATTCGTTTTATATTTGTGAAAATGCAACGCAAGTTAGTTTATTGGCAGTTTCTCCATCAAATGTCATTTCTTATTATTCGAATGGGATTTTAAAATGGCACAACGATCAATCATTTACAGATATAGTTGATACCGTTATAATATCTTCTGAAGTTTCACCACCTTTAACATTAGAAGAATTCATGTTTGAAACCAGCTCCAATATTTTTACCTCATATATTAGAAGAGTTATTCATAATTATAATACACTTTTTAGTGATTCGAATATTTCAAGATCTGAAATTGATAGATTTGGAATGAATAAATACCTTATTGCCTTATCAGCAAATGGTAAAATTGGTGTCTATAAAATGTTTAAAATGGACGGAAATCAGCAACATTTAGTTATGATATTTGAATTACCAATCAAGCTAGAAAAATTATACGAGATCGATAATAAAGTATATGGTTTATCAATGAATGTCATATATCATGTTGATATTGAAACAAGAAAACTTAATAAAATGCAAGATCAGTTTATCAATGAAAATTTTAAGTTATTAACGCACGATTCAAAAATTGATTTCATAAAAACTTCTGCAAACAATTTTTACATTACTTCCTTTTCTGAAGAAGATAATAAAGTTCAAGGTCATTTAATTGATAACGAGACTCAATTAGATACTTGGATCTTCAAACCCCACACAGAAAAAATTATTTCATTAAGCAAAAGGAGCTATGATAATAATAATGTTGCCCAGAATGCAATTGTTCTGCCAAATAGATCTATCCTATATAAATATTTGATTCCAAATATTGGTGTCATCACGACAGTCAAGAAATGTGAAAATACTTTGAATTTTTACATCATTAATTTGATTACAGGCCAAATTTATGGACAATTTACTAAATCAGTTCCAGAAAATTTAGATTTAAAATTAGATTTTAATATTGCATTTGAGGAAAATTTTATAATATTTAGTATTCCCTCTAAGATGAATCAATTGGATACTGAAGTTTGTGTCATTGATTTATTTGAAAGTTTAAAACCCAATGAAAAAGTTTCCAAAAACATTAACTCATATTCTGCATTTGAAAATACTATCCTTCCAGCTTTCGCATCTCAGTGTTACATTATACCAGGAAATAAAGTTCGAAATATTTTAATTTCTGAAACAAAGCATAACATTGCTGCAAAGGATATTATTTTAGCCAACGATTATGGTCAAATTATGTCTGTTCCAAAAGTTATTATTGATGGTAGAAGAAATGGTGTCATAGGAGATTTTAAAATTAAAGGAAAAGATTTTATTTCTCTGAATAATATTAATGTACCTTCCAACCCATTGAAAATCACTGCAAGTCAGTATGGCTCCTTAATAGCTAGCACATTTAAATATGATCCAATAATTAGTATCCATCCCAGATTCATTATGACACATTATAGAAAATTAATCACTAATGCTACCAAAAAGTTAATGATACTTACAATTCCTACAGATTTGGAATCTACGTCATATGTCGTTTCTATTGACACCGATATTTTTGTTACAATTATAAGACCATCTGGGTCTTTTGATAGACTTACAAGCTCCTTTAATACCAAAGTACTTATTTCGACTTTGGCGGTTTTACTTTTGGCGATAATGTATATACGCCCTAAAACTGAAAAGGGGAAAATATTAAGTCTTTGGAGTTTATAATATATAGTTGGTAAATTATGCTATGTTTTAAATTTTTGAAATGCTACTTTTTAAGTCTAAATAAACTAATTAATAGATCACTAGATTTTAGATAATAATTGCAGCATATGTACTGATAACGCCTAAAATCAAAGCAACTATAATTATAAGATAATAAAACCATTTTTTTTGTGGCTTACAGAGTTTCAAATAAAATGCACAAGGTAAAACAATGCAAATAAGTGTGCATAAAGATGAACCACTTAAACCAATAATCTTATCAAATTCAGGGTATAAAATCCCTAGAATAACAAACATAAGATTGACACCAATTTTAATTAATGCACTTGATAATTTTAATAAAAATGTGGATTGTCTACCAGAAATTTCTAGCTGATGTGGTGTTATTCCAAATAAAAATTCTGTGATATTAATGATAGGCAATGCATTTATAGGAGTTTTAGCCACAGGAATTAAAGATACAAATAAACTTGTTAAAAGATAAACAAATTTAGGATATCCGGTAGTTAACAAAACAGATTGCGTGATTTCATTCAAAAGCCCTGCACCGAACATAAAGAAACCTAGATATGCCATTGAGGTATCTGCAAAAAAACCAACTGAATAAGTTGTTTTCAAACACTTTTTAAATTTTTGTGGCTCAACCAAATCAGCCTTTAATGCAGGAAATAATGAATGCGATCCAAATGGACCTAAAATAATACCATATGAAACAAATAAATTCAATAATGAGGATGGATAAAAATTAGTTATTGCAGGTTCAATTAATGAACCAGGAGCAGTATGCTTAATTAAACCACAGAAAAAAATCAGAAAAACTAAGGAAATTGTTGAAATTATTCCAATCAGAGAAATATGTGATAAAATACGCAAAGGGAGAAAGGAGAAAGGTGTAAGAACAAAGAATGCAATCCATTTGAACTGAACTAAAGATATAGAAGGAAATAATGCATTCAACGAATCAGCAAATAGAACCATTAAAGAAACACCGACACCTAACAGTTCAACAGTAAAAAGTAGAGAGACAAACAAACGTGCCTTTGGACCAAATGCTTTATAACCCAGATCTGCATAAGTACAAAGTGTTGGATCTGTATCCATACAATCAGATAAAAGAGTAGCTGTCCAATAAGTAATTAAAACTGAATAAATTAATAATATTGAACCCCATAAGAGTCCAGCATGAACCATTGCTCTTGATAATGCAAGTAAACCAATTCCAATTAAAGCATTAATACAATTAAAAATTGTTTGTGGTAAAGTTGATTGTGGAGCAATCATTGTGAATTTTACACCATTATCAGTTTCTATCTGACGTACAATAATCGAATCTTCCTCATTTGAAAGAACTCTTGATAAAGCATTACCAGGGGCAGCAAAAATTGAAGATGCAAATGAAGGTTTTCTGGATATAACATAATCAGTGAAAGAATGATCTACAAAGGAATGATCATCAAATACAGATTCATCAATCAGATTATTTGAAGGTTGATTAAGAACTGGTCTGGCACCAAAAACTGTTGAAATTTTTCTACCCATTGTAGATGGTGCAAATGTGTTTGGGTCAATAAGTTCTTCGTCATCTTGAAAGAAAGATCTTGATGCTTTAATTCTTGGTTCTATAGCCACAGAACGAAATGATTGTGCTCTTTGATATGAATTGGCAAAACCTGATAATGAACTGTAATTATTTTGGCCAGGTGAAGCTATAGAAGAAAAATAAGTAGATCTTTGTTTTGGAATAGAACGATTGATTGGAATTGCTTGGTATGAAGATGTAGTTTTGTGATTAACAAAGTTGTTGTTATTACTATTGTTAAAACGATGATTAGTTGCATTGGAAGCTTGTTGAAGTGGTGTGTATGGAGTAGGATCTGCATCTGCCATACTGTTTCTCCTCTTTATCAACACCCCTTTCCGCTATTAATTTCTAAAAGTGTTGATTTTTTAAAAAAATCAATCAACAATCCACATAGATATTTTGTTGCTGATAAGACATTATAGTGCAGTGTGTAGTGTGTGCTGAGTGTGGCCAAATCTGGAAATTGGGAGAAGTGAGAGTTTAAGATGGATGGATCAGATCAGATCAGTAGTGCGTAGTGCGGCACAGCAGTTAGGAGCGGGCAATCTATTTTTTAAAAAAATTAATTAAAAATTAAAATAAATGCAATAGTAGTAATTAGTAGTAGTATAATATAGCGTGTATAGTATATAGCGTGTATAGTATGTATGACGCATATATGGTGTAGCGTCTAGCGTCTAGCGTAGCTGTAAGTAAACAATCTTTGAGCGTTTTTTCATCATTTAATTATTATTATTATTATTATTATCGTGGATCAAAAACTTTAATATCTTTTTATTAATTCAATTTTAACTTTTATCTTATCTCTTCCAATTTCCCTTTCGATTTTCCTTTCTCTTTCAAAGTTTTTTCCTTGTATAGTTTTATCATGAAGGTTCAGGCGACTCTTTTGACATCGTTAGCTCTTTTGGGTCAATTCACGGAAGCTGTGTTTGTTCCACCAAAGATAGTTCCAAAGACAACTTATACAAATCCTGAACTATCCATTTCTGAACCAACAAACATTGTGAAAAGAAATGCTGAACCTAAAAATGCAATTGTGAATAAAGTTTGGCTTAAAGAAGAATCTGAAAAATTACATGGTACAACTTCTGAAACCCCAAAACCTTGGTTAAGAACTATTTATGGTACAGTTGTTGAAGTTGTTACTCCTTATGTAGTTGGTGGTATAACTTTTGCAGCTCCACAACCAACTACTACTGATGGCCTTGAACCTTGGATTTCTATTAAAAAAGATGGTTTACCTAAAACTATTTATCCTAAGTTAAAAAATGGTAAAATTCAAAATGGGTTTCCCGATGTTAAAACTTACTACCAGACTGCAACCACTATTGTTCATGAACAAAAAGATCTTAAAGCTCATAATTTAAATGAAGGAGATACTATTGAAGAAGTTACAATGATTGATGAAGATGATACTTATGTTAAACTATCTCCAATTCAAAGATGTACCCCAGATTATTATTATAATAAGGGTATTGCAGGAACTGAAAAATCTGAACCTTTTTGTTCTCCTGGTGACCACCAAAAAATGAGAGTTGGTGCAACTTATTTTTTAACTTGGTATACTCGATTTTTCAAAGATGTCGAGAAAGTTAGATTTCATTATGCTTATGTTAATGAAAGAGCACATGATAAAGGATTCGATAAAAGAGATCTATTGGATCAAGCGTTAAAAAATGTTGATGCAGAAATTGAAGAATTATCTGGTAACATTGATTATTTAGGTGATGTTCCTGGCGCATTTTACTCATCTAATTGGATTGATAATTCAAACGGTTGGTATTCTCTAGAAGTTGACAAAAAATGGCTAAGAAATAAAGTTTATAAGAAAGTAGTTATTGCAATTCAACCAGATTCAATTCCTGATGATGATTTTTCAATTTTAGATGCTCCTCATTTATTTGCAACCTTTCAATTAAGGGAAAGTGTTGGTAAGAATACTCATGAGATGCGTAAATTAAGAGATCAAGGTGGTTCAAATGATGATGCTTATTATATTATTGCATCTATTCCAACAATGGTTTTGATCGCTGTTCTTGGAATGTATTTCTTTCTTCATCTTAATCGTAAACATAGAGACTTATCTCATATTAAAAAGCCAAAGAAAAGTAGATTTGGTAATCAAGGAAGATATAATATCCCGGTTGCTGCAACTGATATAAGAAAACCAAGCAAACAATCATGAATAAATCATATTATTTAAAATACTAAAATCGATCTTTGAAACCCTCTTTATACGAGTATACTACAATAATAAAATTCACAAACTTTGAAAAAATTGAAAAATAAACAATGCATTTTGATCAGTTCAGACTATTGTTTATGAAAACTGAAAGTAAAGTTTTTGTACAAATAACAAATAGTTGTTGTGATCATAAAAATAGTAAATGCTAGATTGAGTTGCGGTTATTAAAAGGCTTTTCAAAAGCTATCACATTGATTTGTGATCTTTTTACTTTTGAGTTTGTCAGATACTGATCGTACACTTATGCCTAAGTTTTTCTTCATTTGAATGAAAAACTGGATGATATGATAACCCGATTGTAAATTATATATTTGTATTCTGGATATTTTCAAATTTTTATCAAATTTAAGAATTAAAGTGTCACTGTATATAAACCATTTCATAAATATAAATCTGGTCAATTAATATCAGCTTGGGTCGATAGTCGCGCAGATATCCAAAATTTGCCATCAAAATTTTGCAATTAAAATTGCCCAAGTTGTTGATCATAAACCTATTCATATTATTAGCTTATTAATAACTGCCGTATCTTAAACTATGGATGCAGCAACACTACTTGATTATTATACCCATGATTTAACAAATTTACCTGATGAAACAAGATATTTCATGGAGGAACTTCGCAAGAAAGACTTGGAATATGATAGAATACTGTCACAAATAGAAATAGCAGATTCTCAACTTTTTAAATATATAAAACAACATGGCAGCTTAATACGACATCCAAAGGAAGAATTAATTACAGAGGAGATTTCAAAATATTATAAACAGGCAAGAAACATTCAAAATGAAAAAATTTTAATTGCAAATACTGCACTTATTAGTATCTCAAAATATACAATAAAGTTTCAAAAAGATGTTAGAAGGTTGGTTGAAACTGGTGCAATTGAACATTGGGATTTAAATGAGGAGGATATAGAAGTTGTTGATTCAATGACTGGAAATGTTCCATTAGGTGTAAATTTAGAAATTTCAGGTTCTTTTAGTATTTCGACTCCACCAATTTCAGGTAGATCAACAGTTGATATTAACGATATAACCAAAAAATTGAATAATTCATCAATAGATTTACCGAAGACAAAATCAACAAAAAAATCTTCAAGAGATAGAACTCCAATTAATGAAGATGGTTCAAATATTTCTGATTTTACACCAAGCAGGAGACGCGATGTAACCGCAGGTACAGCAATTATTAAAGGTCCAAATAGGAGAGTTATAAGTACGGATGGTACGTTAAGCGGTAAGGCTGAATATGGGGGTAACGGAGATGATGATGAATTGTATTGCTTTTGTCAACAAGTTTCATATGGCGAAATGGTGGCTTGTGATAATCCAAATTGTAAATATGAATGGTTTCATTATGATTGTGTTGGACTAAAAGAACCTCCAACTGGTGTATGGTATTGTCCTGATTGTAGAAAGGATGGGAAAAAGGACGTTAAAAAAGATAAAAAGAAAAGATTATAAATTTCATATAGGAATCCTATTTTCAAATTAAAAAATTTCTATTTTATAACTTATATATTCTTTATTTATCAATGTATATTATAGCTAACATGGCGCTATGTTGACAGCATCACAAAGTCACAAGTAACAATTAATATATTCATGTTATAAATTATAAATTACAAAAAATCCAAAATTACCCGATTAGTAAAACTACGCATATTTATGAAAAAAAAAAAATATGAGAAAAAAATTTTGTTCGAACAAAGTTCGATATGAATTTTTGTTCAAATTTTAGATTGAATTTCTGTTCTAAATATACATAATACAAAAAATAATAACATATATTTATAAACAGTCAGAATGAGTATTATTGATTTAAATAATCTGATTAATGATCCGAGCATAATATTTACAAAATCAGGCACTTTGACAAATGAAGAATTTTTCAAATGTGATAAGTTACTATTGAGTTTGAAAGAGATTGTTGATCCTGTCATCAAGGCCAATGAAGGAAATAACAATGTTTTAGATGAGATTTACGTTGACGGATTAGATGCCACACAAGTTTGGGGTCAAGTTAAACTAGTTTTCGATAACGCTGAAAAAAGCATATGGGATGAAATTGACGAATTCAAATCGAGAGGCATGTATAAGATTGAACATGAAAGTGACAATGAAGAAAATAGTGAAGTGCAACGCTTAGAAAGTGAGGGCACAGGCGTTGAGAATGATGAAGTTTCATTTGGGAAATTGAGGACAAAAGATAGCGAAGATAAAGAAGAAGAAGAAGAAGAAGAAGAAGAAGAAGAAGAAGAAGAAGAAGAAGAATCAGCCGTTGAAAACGAACAAAATAAAAATACTAATGATATTTCCGAATCTGAAACTGAAGAAGCAGAAAAAATAGATGGCAGTAATGAAGAAGATGATGCATTTGGTTTAAATGATGGAATTTTCAATCTTGATGCCTATAAACGTCAAGTTTTGGCACTTGAAGATGATGTTGATTTAGGTGCCGAAGAAGAGGTTGATTTGTTTGCAGACCTGAGCGATGATGATTCTGATGATGAAATGTATACATACAAGGATTTCTTTGATACAAGTTCTAAAGATATCAAAAACATAGATAAATCCAATCGAAAAATAAAAGGCAAGAAAGATTCCAAAAAAGAAGAGCTCAATGAAGCTGAGTATGATGCAGCATATGATTTAGCTCAAGCTGATATATATGGTGATGAGGAAATTGAAGAGGAACAGGATAATTCTAACAGAAAGGATAATGGCCCTTTATCTACATTTGAAAAACAACAACGTGAGCTTCAAAGACAGATTGCAGAGTTAGAAGCTGAATCGATTGCCGAAAAGAAATGGACTATGAAGGGTGAAGTAAGCGGTAAACAGAGAGAATCTGATACTTTGCTTGAAGAGGAAGTTGAATTTGATCGTACAGCGAAACCAGTTCCCATAATTACACAAGAAACTACCGAAACTATCGAAGAAATTATCAAGAGAAGAATTATCAATCAGGAATTTGATGAAGTTCAAAAAAGAATTATTTCTGAATTAAACGATTTCAAATCATCAAGGAAAGTTCAAGTTAGTGAAGAAAAATCTACTAAATCCTTAGCAGAGCTTTACGAAGATGAATATGCCAATAAAAATGGAGATGAAGAAAAAATCAATGAAGAATTAAAAAGTACTCACGATGAAATTGGTAGTTTATTTAAGGATATAACATATCAACTTGATTCTCTATATTCTTCACATTTTGTGCCAAAACCAAAGGAAAAATTATTGGACGTCCGTATAGAAACATCAACAATTTCAATGGAGGATGCACAACCATTAACCATGGCAGCAAGTAATACTTTAGCTCCACAAGAAGTTTACAAAACAGGGACTAAAATTGGTAAAGATGAAGTAGTCCTTAGATCCGGTGTAGTTATGGCGAAATCTGAACTTGAACGTGACGACAAACAAAGGTTACATCGTGCCAGAAAAAGAAAGCAACATTTACAAAGTAAGGACGAGTCCTTGAAGAAGAAAAAAGTGGAGGCAAAACAATTATAATGAAAGGTATATATAATATGTATATATATATGTAACAAATAATAAGTATCGAAAAAAATTTCTTAAAAGGGAAACATAAAAATGCAAAATATTGAAATCATTAGTCCCACAATCCATCACAGTACAAAACTTTCGTAGAAAACCGGTGATAAAGTAAATGGAAGATGTCGGAAACCTGAGCTCCGCCCGTACAATCAAAATGCGGGGGAGGGTGCGTTTTTTGGGGGGGTGTCGAAATGCAATCTAATTATATGAAATAACGATTTGGATTGTATTTTAATCATTTGTTTTGATACTGTTGGGTTTAATTAATTTACTTTAAAACATTTTTAAGACAATAATATTTGATTTTGACAGCTCATTCGGCAACGGTCCATTTACCCTGTCTAAATTTTTCATCTCCTCATCAAATGAGTCAGTGTAACTTTAAAACCCTCACCCCACATTTCCATTCCACCCCCTCTTACCCTAACGGTACTCCTAATAATACATTCCAATATGGACAAAACTAAATACCCCAAAGTAAGATGATTCCTTTTTGATATGGTACAACAATAATACATTGCACCCTTTTTACCCAATGTAATTCCAAAGTATCTGTAGAGCTTCCAAGCCTATTCACTGCAATAATCAATCATATTTAGGTTATGATGCAAATTATCGGTCTAAGCAAGTTTTTATTTTCCACATCCCCGGGAGCATTCCCCAAACGGTATAGTAAATGCAGAATCCGGGGTACAATAAAGTACTCTCCTTATTGTATTATTCGGCCCACATCACTCCAATTGATCTCTTTGGGTACAAGTTGGAGCTTTTTGGGTATTATTTAGATGCATATAAAAAAAATCCCATTAACTATTATTGATTACCAAGGTTCTGAAATTTTTCAGATGATTCACCATAACCCGGCTAAATGGAATAAACTTATTTCATATATATACGTAACCTAAATTTTTAGTAATTATTTAACCTGCAATCTGCAACATTAATAATTAACTTTTAGTGTCTGGCCTTTTGTAAATATTTTCAGCCCCTTGGAATTAATTTGATTTACTTTTAAAAATCATTTAAAAGGAATCATCAATCTCATCTTATTTATTTTTTCATTATGTTCATCTCAAATTATTCAAAAACTTTCGCTTTTAAACACTTAAAGACTAAAAAGAACTTATAACTTATAACTAAAATGTCCTTCGCATCTGTTACTTTCCCAATTATCAACGAAACCTATGAACAACCAACTGGTTTATTTATTAACAATGAATTTGTTAATGCAAAAGCTGGCAAAACTTTCAAAGTTAATTCACCAAGTGATGAATCTTTAATTTGCGAACTTCAATTAGCTGAAGCTGAAGATGTTGACATTGCTGTTGAAGCAGCTTCAAAAGCTTATAAGTCTTGGAAAATTACTCCACCAAATGAAAGAGGTAAATTATTATACAAATTAGCTGAATTAATGGATAAAAATAGGGATTTATTAGCTAAAATTGAATCTTTAGATAATGGTAAGGCTTTACACTGTGCAAATTATGACCTCGGTGTTGTTGTCGATTACATTAGATACTGTGCAGGTTACTGTGATAAAATTGATGGTAGAACTATTACCACCGATGATGAACATTTTACCTACACCAAAAAAGAACCATTAGGTGTTTGTGGTGCGATTACTCCATGGAACTTCCCGTTATTAATGTTCGCTTGGAAAATTGGTCCAGCTTTAGCAACTGGTAACACTATCGTTTTAAAACCTGCTTCTGCAACCCCATTATCTAACTTGTTCACCTGTACTTTAATTAAGGAAGCAGGTTTCCCAGCCGGTGTTGTTAATGTTGTTCCAGGTTCTGGTAGAGGTTGTGGTAATTCAATTTTACAACATCCAAAGATTAAAAAAGTTGCATTTACTGGTTCAACTGATGTTGGTAAGACTGTTATGAGAGAATGTGCCGGTTCAATCAAGAAAGTTACCTTAGAATTAGGTGGTAAATCTCCTAACATGGTTTTCAAAGATTGTAACGTCGATCAAACTATTCAAAACTTAATTACTGGTATCTTCTTTAATGGTGGTGAAGTTTGTTGTGCGGGCTCAAGAATTTATATTGAAGCAACTGATGAAAAATGGTATAATGATTTCTTAGCTAAATTTAAAGTTGCAATTGAAAACTTGAAAGTTGGTAATCCATTTGAAGCAGGTGTCTACCAAGGTGCTCAAACTACTCCAGATCAATTTGAAACCGTCTTAAAATATCTCGAAGTTGCAAAAACCTCAAACTTAAAATTATTAACTGGTGGTAAGAGAATTGGTAACAAGGGTTACTTTATTGAGCCAACTATTTTCTATGATGTTGCTCAAAATTCTCAATTAACTCAAGAAGAAATTTTCGGTCCTGTTGCTGTTGTCTTACCATTTAAATCTGTTGATGAATTAATTGAAAAGGCAAATGATTCATTATTTGGTTTAGCTGCTGGTATTCATACTGAAGATTTTAACAAGGCGGTGTATGTTTCTGAAAGAGTTGAAGCAGGTTCTGTTTGGATTAATACTTACAATGATTTCCACCCAAGTGCTCCATTTGGTGGTTATAAGGAATCTGGTATTGGTAGAGAAATGGGTATTGAAGCCTTTGATAACTACACTCAGACTAAATTGGTTAGAGCAAGAGTTAACAAACCAACTTTTTAATACATCAGAAACTTAACGTGAATTAGATTTTCTTGAGGAATCTTTAATTTTCATAATATTTTCTAGTTAGTTTTTTCTGAGTTTTTCATTTAGTTATGATTTTTTTATGTATAGGTTTTTAAGAAATTCTGGAATTTTTTAATTGAGGCGATAGTAACTGTATACCTTAAAAAAGGGTCTTATATTGTAAAAATGGAAAGTACAAAACCAAAATTAAATCGTAAAAAATATTCAAGGATAATGATATAAGTATTATGTATAAATGGAAACTGTGGTATACCCTTATCGTATAAAAAAGCTGAGAAATTATGACACACATGTTGTCCAATTTTTTACCCTTCAACGTCCGCAGCTTCCCTAGTCACTTTCGTCAAAAATACCTAAAAAAAACACTATGCTAATACAATTTTCTCTGTCTATGTTATTGACGATATAACCACAAAGTTTGAGGAAGACCACAATTGATTACCTAATAGAGGAATATTTGTTGAAAGGAATTAAAGCTTGTGAAGATTGCTTGAATGGTTTTTAATATTATGGTGTAATTTTTAAGAGATAAAAATGAAGTTAATATGAAAGATATAGTTTTAGCTTAAAGAGAAGATATCAAAGAATATGGTTCTCATAACGAAAAAAAGATTTTTAGGATTAGCATCATATTAATTTAAAGATGATCATTCACGTGTGTAATTTCGATTCATAGAAATATTAATAAAAACTCATAACAAAATCTAGTTTTGGTCCCCTCAACTCGGATGTTCATTATGAAAATTTAGTTCATACAGATGCATGCGCCAGCTCAGTAGATTAGAATTATCAAGTAAACTGTGCAACCCACAATAACCACCAAACCTCTATTTAGATAAAATAAATAAATCAGTATCACTACATATAGGTATGCAGAAGCTGCTCAAGATTAGCTAAGTTTATCGACTTTCTTCATTTCGAGTTTGTCGATATGTTTAAGCGGGCGCATTTCTCATTTTTATTCATTTCCCAGTTTTTTCTGCGTTACCAAAGATGGGATGATGCATCTCAAGTTTGCTATACTGATTCAGAATTTGCCAAAAAAAATAGCTAAATGGTTTTTATTATTTATAATTATTCTAACTTGTCCACCGAAGGCTAAAGAGACTGAGCTGGGATGCACCGATCCTGAGCAAGCTGAAAAAAAAATAGTTTTCTTTCCACCAACTAATGAATTAGATTAGTCCAGACTCGCAAGTCAATTAAAAGATAATTATTTTATCGTATAATGTTCTGTATTCTGAAATGACCATCATAAAAGACATAATATTTATATAATTTTGTTTATTCTTCTACGAAAAACAAAGTATTATGAATGATAGTAGTAGTTTTTAATTTGGACCGATCAACTAGTTTAAAATTTTTCCATCGTTATATTTCTTATTTGTGGTCTTTTTTAGCTTCTTTTAAATGTGTTGTCTTAAAATACTTGCATCAATTGAATGAACCCTCTAATCATAAATATCTTTACCTAATATAAGGATAAGTTATGCGTAGAAAAATTCTGCAACTAATTTGATATATTAGGACTAAATCCTGTATACATTTTGAATATTATTTTCTTATTGATATCTTGAAAATTGAATCTGACAAAAATTAAGATAAACTACTTGACTTTCTTAAAATAAGTTTATTATAACTTCTCAATTTAATGTCAAATAAAAGAAAAACATTTCAAAAATGAGCAAACTTGGCAATGTCCAAATCAATAAAGTTATGATAATCAGAACGATTTTTTGTAATTATATTGTACTTTATTCTTAAATTTTATTGGCCAAACTGTCCGGATAAGAATATTTTCTTAATCTTTTACGCAAAACGCTGAATATAAAATTCTATGTGAACAAACAAAAACAAAGACGACGTTTGTAAAAGTTTTTTTTTGAATATGGCTGTTTCTAAATTATTAAAAAAGTTATTGGCGGCAGTAACTTTAAATATAGGTAAGCCAACATAAGATAGAATATAATGAAAAAACAATAAATCAAATAATAATTAGTAACATATGCTAGATTTCGATTTGTTTTTTCAGTTTCGATATAGACGACTCAAAACGGTATATTGGTACATATATGCTGAAAACAAACAACGTTGGATAATAAAAACCAAATGCATCAATATATATATCGTTTTCAAAGAAAAAAACCCTAAAGTAGAGTTAAATATTTATCATATTTTTTTATTGTAGATAATGATATATTATGTTTCCATTGGCGTACAAATTCATATGGCTTGATTTATTTTCAGTTGAAACAAGATATACTTTATATAAACAAAAAACTGAAGATTGCTTGATTCAAGGCCAATGACTCAGTATAAAAGGTTTGAGAATTTTTCATTTTTTAATTCATTATGATACTGTTGATAGGTTTTTTCAAAATAGAATTTAGATCATTAGATTGGTAGTATACTCGTTGAGATTGAGACCAAGTAAAGCAGCAAAAAAATTAAAACAAATCAAAACAATATTTCGTGTTAGCGACTTACCGAACATAAGTTGAGAAAATTAAAAAAAGAGAAAAAATAATCAATATTTCTTTCATTTTATCGGAAATACTTCAAATATTTAATGGTGATTATTCTATATTAAATTAAATGTCATCATTCTGAGATATAAACGACCCATTAATTACAAAAAATAAGGAAATTCATATGATATAATTTTTACAGTACTTTTTTATGAACTTTTTTTTGAATTTTTACGGTTTGTCGTCCAAACATATGATTTAAAATACAACATGGCTTTACAAAAATACATAGTTTTGAGGCTAAAACAGTAAACATCAAGATTATTATCATAGTATTAAAATAAGTCATTTCAAGTTTACATCCTACATTAAGTATTAAGTCTATGAGATCCTCATCATCTAGAGGTCTTTTTCGGTCTTGTTGGGTGGATGATTGTTGTTATTGTCGTTGTTGTTGTTGTTGTTGATGTTGATGTTCTGGTGTTACATTAGCATCATCCTCTTTTTCTAACTGGATGCCTTCAGATAGTAATTCAGTTTGGACCTCATGAACTATATCAATAGATTCGTTATTATATTCTTCAACCTCATCATCTTTATCACCACCTAATACCATATTTTCAGCCGGCCTTAGTCAATCTGGCAGTTTCTTGTTCTATTAATTCAGCGAAACCTTTGATACTTTATTCTGAATGGATTCACTAATACTAACTGAAAACTTTGATTTCATATAGTACATTACAAGTCCATTTCCTATTTTCATTTTGAGTTGTTGTTTATAAACCACTATTATTCAATATCCCACAATAGTTGAAAAATTTTGATTTTGATTTTTCTTTATTTTATAGAGCGAGATGCTTTGCAAGATACAAGTTCATATAAGCTGGATAACATAAATCTTGATTCTTGTCGCAAAAATCCTTGCCATGATTTCCCTGAAATTTGAAAATAATAATTTGATGTAAAATATCCAATAAACCAATAAATCTTGAATCGCAGTAACGGAGTATATTTGGAAACCATAGTTAATGTTTTAACCTAATCATTGAACTTTTTTACATTTCTCCAACGAAAACCCGGAGCAAAGACATATTGCACATGAATCCATATACTAATTGAAATTGACCAAAAGTTGAAATACAGTATTCATTTTCTGTCAATCGATGTAAGCTTTTGGTTTGCCCATACACATTTCTAAAATTTTTTGAACTAGCCGGGACATTGCAGTATTTGGAAGGTGCCTAAATCAACGTAGGGTTATGAACCTCAGAATCTGATTGATTATGTTTCCACTTTGCTTGTGCCATTCTCATTCTTTAAATCTTCTTTAATGATTCCTGTTTTTAACTTCAGAGGAGAAAAAACCAATGGCATGGTTTCAAAATGCCAAAATTTTGATTCAAATAAACCATGTGGCTTCCAGTGTCAATATTTTCCTTTGATTTATATGGATTCAATGAACATGATCCAATGCTGAGACAAAGGTCTGTCTTTGGATCTGTTAGCGTAGTTAAATAATCATAAAAATAATTATCACCTTCAATAAAATATTTTCTACAATTTTCATGCCTGTTAGATTTTATATACTTTTTTATCTCTGTAATATCAGCATCACCACCATCAAATACTTATACGGAATTTCCAAGCATTCAAATATAATCCTAGTCTTTGTTTTTTGTTAGAGGACTGATAATTCCATCTATAAGTCAGTATCTTTTTTTAAAAAAAGCCGAACTTATTTCGTTTAACAAGTGTTGATTGCTCTGCATCTTCTGGAATATTTCCATGGTAATTATCATCGCCTTGTCCGTACTTTCTATTAATTGAAAAGGAGGTTTTTAATAATCGTAAAGGTCTTTCATAAAATCTAAATCCATGCTTTCTTCATTAAAATGTGATTTTAATATTTCACATGGTTTAGTTCTAATTATGTTAAATGTTTAAATAATTAACTGATTTATTATATGCATATATTTGTAAAAGATTCTCATTGATAAGACGTCAGGGTTTAAAAAGAAATCAACTTTAGATTGAAAGGGTTTCCTTGATTTGGTCTTTGACATTGTAAATCTAACAATGAAGGCGCTGCATAAAAGAATAGTATTTAATGAAAGAACAAAAAAAGATAAATGATACTTCTGACCTAGACATTAAACTACATATATTTGATGCTTGGGCAGAAAATGTTAAAATTTAAGCCCTTCAGACAGTGGTGAAGTGTTTACACTGTACGGCGTACGGTACACGTGTACCCCCAAGTGTAGTACACATTATACATGTACCATAGAGTGTAAAAATTCAGGTACTGGCGAATAGTATATGAGTCGCCTCTATTTTAAAAAGTATAAAAATACTGTAAATTGTTTAAAGTAAGAGATATATTTAGATATACATACACATTAATCTGCAGTTATTAGAGAAATTTACTGGGTTAAATTACGCTGTTTATTGATTTCCACAATAAGTAGTTGAATGGTTAAATTAGTAAAGTTTAGTTTTCTAGAAATTTCTTCAAACTTTGCTTCTAAATCTTTACATATAGAGAAGATGAATAAACGAGACATCAACCATTTGGAACAATAACAACTGCTAAAAGGGTAATGTGTAAAATAGGTCGCATCCACGTTATTAAGTATTGATAAGTAATTTATGTATTGAAATTATCTAAACATTCTTTTTCGTTATAATCAAACTGAACTGTTATCCATGAACGTATAATCTTGCATGAGCTTCCAGTTCTTCTGAAAATATCGCTTTCCCACTCTATCTTGGTTAAATTACTAGTAAAGCTCAAAGGAAAAAATGACGTGCAGTGTTAATCAGTAAGCAGTAAACAGTAAGCAAATTTAAAAAAATTCCAAGTCATAAGTTAAGCTTGAATTTATTAACAACTTGTATGATATATTTCCTAGAATGATTCATTCAATTCTTCCAATTTGCACGAAGGCAATGAACTTTACTGTACAGTACACGCTTTACGATTTAGGAGTTGCGAGATATTTGACTTCCGCAGCTGGGAAATGAAAAAAATACTAATCTGGACAAACCAGACATCACCCAATAATAACTAGAAGAATTCATTGAATGTGGATACGAAGATTGATCAAAACCTAGAATTTTTTAACATCAGTCAGATAGCGGCTAAATAAAGATATGTTTATGAAGATCTATATTAATTATTCGTATGATTAAGACTACAACTCATACATGCTTTACAGCATTTATATTTACTTTAATGTTTGAATTTGTATTTGTGAAGTTCAATAAGTTGTATCAAAAGATTATACTAGTATGAAATTAATGGCCATTAAGACAGCAATATAAATGTTTTTAAAGCGTGTAAGAATAATGCCAACACTCCAGAAAAAGATTTATAGCTTTCCTTTATATTTTATTTGAGCTAGCTCATTTCTCAAGAAAGAGAGGGCCAGTTGCAACATTGACCTTACAGACTTGGAAAAACCACAATACAATATTAGAGCTCTTAATCCAACTTAGGATCTTTTTTTTTGATACTTCGCGGACAACAGGTGAACTTGAGCTAACACAGGTTTCAACTCTAGAACAACTTTCACATTGTAAAGAAAATATAATTTTAAAATAGTTGAAATAAATTATTAGTTAAAAGATTTATGTAATAATATTAAAGAAGGTTTAACAAATATAAATATTTTCTTTCGAAATCAAAAGAAAATTTAAGCAATATAAAACAGCAATAAAAGAAGAGTAGTTAGATAAAAAAGCAAATAAAAGAAGAGTAGTTGGATGTGAAACAAGGAACAATGAACCATGAATAATGAACAATAAACACAAGCTAGATTGCTAGAATATAAGCAAGTAACGCAAGAACAAAAGAATTTTTCAATTTATAACCAGAAGCCTGGTATACTGTGACAGAAGGTTGAGAGGTTGAGTGGTCTAATGTAGCTGATGTACTCACTGTCATAGATTCAAATGCAATACTAGTACTAGTAGGAAGTATTGTATTGGATAAGGTATTTTTAGCAGTTGTAGTACGTATAACACTTGTAGTATCTATATGATCTGTAAGACGTGTAAAGCCTGCAGCGTCTGTTGCGGAGCTTGTAGTCTCAAAATTCTTAGATATAATTGATGTTGTTACAATAGCATCGCTTAATTTGTTTGAGCTGGTATCAAGAGTACTTGGCTTTGCAAAAGCAGACGCAGAATTTGTAGCATAAGCAGTTGTTGAAGCAACATCAGAAACATTAGGAGTTCGTGTTGAGACAGATGAATTAGACAAAATAGACGTCTCACATTGAGTACATTGGGCTGAGGTATTTGGAGCAGTATAAATATTTGATGGTGATGCTGTTGTACTGAGACTTGCAATAGGAGCAGGAGCGTATGAGTTAGACAAATTTAATGTATTATAATTAATGGTGGTTCCAGTCGGAGTTACAGCGAGTATTGAGCCTTCGCTAGATGAAAGTGCAGTTCCCTTAGTAGCAGGTATAGTACCATTGAAAGAAGCTGATGGCGAAAGATCCGTTGAAGTGCCTGCAGGGGCGTCATTGGTGAGGATGGAGGTGCCTATAAAGGTATCGGATGTAACCGTGGTACCTGTTGTGCCAGAATAGGTAGATGGAACTTGGACCATAGTATAAGTGGTTAAGGCTGGTCTGCCGTTAGCATCAAGTGCATTTGTGGTAATAACAACAGTGGATGTAATACTACCGGTCCATGTAGTGACCGTGGTTTCTGGTACCAAGATCGCAACATCGGTAATCGTGGTAAGTTTGCCTGCAGCATCAATAGAGGTGTAAATAAGGGTTGTAGTGATAGTTGATGAACCAGTATATGCGTATGTCTCTGATGGAGTAATATTGGTAGTGGCAGCAGAAACTCCCGTGGATGAAGTACCGCCTGTCGTGGAGCCTGGAGTGCTCTCAATAGGAATGTCGGTGGAGATACTTGTGGAGGTACCTGATGTATCTGATGTGCCTGATGTACCCGATGTATCTGATGTAGCTGATGTATCTGATGTAGATGATGTAGCTGATGTAACTGATGTAGCTGATGTAGCTGATGTAGCTGATGTAGCTGATGGAAGTTGGACCATAGTGTAAGTGGTTAAGGCTGCTCTGCCGTTAGCATCAAGTGCATTTGTGGTAACAACAACAGTGGATGTATCGCTTCCGGTCCATGTAGTAAGAGTGGTTTCTGGCTCTAATACTGCAATATCAGTCACAGTAGTAGGGTTTCCATTACCATCGGTGGTGGTGTAGACAAGGGTGGATGTGGTGGTGGATTGACCAGTGTACGCATAGGTCTTTGATGGGGCACCGCTGGATGGGGCACCGGTGGATGTGCCTGCAGAACCAGATGGAAGTTGGACCATATTATAAGTGGTTAACGCTGCTCTGCCGTTAGCATCAAGTGCATTTGTGGTAATAACAACAGTGGATGTAATACTACCGGTCCATGTAGTGACCGTGGTTTCTGGTACCAAGATCGCAACATCGGTAATCGTGGTAAGTTTGCCTGCAGCATCAATAGAGGTGTAAATAAGGGTTGTAGTGATAGTTGATGAACCAGTATATGCGTATGTCTCTGATGGAGTAATATTGGTAGTGGCAGCAGAAACTCCCGTGGATGAAGTACCGCCTGTCGTGGAGCCTGGAGTGCTCTCAATAGGAATGTCGGTGGAGATACTTGTGGAGGTACCTGATGTATCTGATGTGCCTGATGTACCCGATGTATCTGATGTAGCTGATGTATCTGATGTA
>JAMAJE010000078.1:0-79416 GCA_023629255.1 Pichia sp. PB3310
TTTATTTCTTTTTAAATTATCAGAATTTAATTCATCAAAATTATCATAAGTTTCATCTTTATCTTTATCATAATCATAATTATCATCATCAAATTTTAATTGATTTATATTTGATTTTTTTAAATTTATCGGCGTATAAGTATTTTGAGAAAAGGAAGAATCTTGCTGTAACATTGGAGTTTTACCAATTGAATTTGCATCTTCAAATTCATCATTTGCCTTTGAAGATGCAGTACTGTAGCCTGAGAAATGTCTTTTATTTAAATTTGATTTATATCCAACAGATGGGGATGGTAATGGACCATCATCTGCATTGAAAATATATTTATCAGCAAATGGACTATTGGATAAATTAGAATTATTATTTTCATTAGTATTATTTGACATCTTGCTAGAAAATAAAATTTAATTTTTGAAAACAGACTGATTAGTAAAAGGGGGGTTTAATTTTTATTATTATTTGAATATTATTAATTTTTAAAAAAGTTTAATTTGTATTAATAATAGATCAGTTGTTGAAACAAAGGAAACTATTGAAAAGGGAATATGTGTTGATAAGATGTATAGTATCTAATTAAATAGAGTATTTGTCAGTTTATTCACCAGATCAAACAAAACTAAAAAAAAATAAACACGTTTTTTTTAAAGGCCGGAATTTTTCACAAGCTGAATATATCTAGATAACAAGAAGATAAAAGCAAAAAAAAGGAATAAAATAATTGTATATGAGATAAGAATGCCTCAATATACTATTAAGATATGTATAAGAATTGCTTTTGTTTATTGACAACACAATCTAATAGAACAGAATAAAAATGATATATCATCAAACTGACAATGTTAAAAAATCTTACATGAAAATTAAATGGACTGGAAACGCGGGTCTTCAATAGCTAGCGTTTCTTAAAAGCAGAATACGGAATGCGGAATCTATTATATTAAATTAATGTTATGACAGCTGCAGTCGCAGCAATACCGCAATCAGGAGTTAACAAAAAAGAATTCCGCGGAAGATAATTATTTTTCTTATTAACGTACAATATATATATATATTATTAATTAACTGATTGTTCGTTTATTTATTGGATCTTAGGCTGTTTGAATTTAAATTTATATTTGAATTTTATTGTATTTTACATTGCTTTTTATATATGTCAGATAAAGTCGATCGACTCTCAAGAGAAAGGAGTTCATCGTTTTAAGAATTTCCAATGTAAACATGTTATGCTGCTTATTTTTTTAATTAAGTTTACGTGCTATATCCAACAATAAATGTATGATGATGATCGATGAGCCTTTAAATGGAAGAGAGAAAAAGAAACAACAGAGGGAGACTATATAAAAATATCTCATCTTTCTTATTGATATTTTCATTTTTCGTTTTTTTTTTGTTACAGGAAATCGAGCTTACGTAATATCTCAAAAAGGCAATTTTTTTGAATCCTAACATGATTTCGAATTTCGAACCGATGAGCTTACTACTATATACAAACAGATAGGGATATATTCTCCAAAACAATTTAAAATACATCAATGCATTGTTATTTTATCTTCTAAATTATAATATTTTTTTGTTTAAAATATACAGATATCTATATGAATAAATCACTAGATGAACCAAATCATATTTATTTACCAAAGAATTCTTATACAGCTTTTAGACTCCGATATTGCGATGCCTTAGAATTGTATAATACATCTACCGTTATATTTTTAGGGAATATTCCACCAGTTTGGCTTTTAGATAAAAAGTCAATATTGCTTGCAAAAATTCATAGATTAGATACTATAAAATCCCATGAAAAAAAGCATATCGAACGTAAAGTATTAGATTATTTCGAAAATGCAATTCCTAAAGATAATATATCAACAAATTTAAATAAACAACAAAATCAAACAATTGATTCATCAAAATTTGAAAAAAATGATAATAAGTTAAACACTGATAGGTCATTAAATGATAACCTTTTTATAGATGAAAAAGATTCTAATAATTCTGAATTAAAAATTAATAAATATCTTGAAAAATTTAAATTTGAACATAATAATTTTAATCTGATAAATATTCAAACAATTCAAAGAACTGACATGAGGAATAATGTTGATACTATTAGAAAAAAAGTTAATAGGCATACCTTTCAAATTCCAAGACAAAATATTCAATCAGAGAATATTTATTCTCATCATTATTTTAACTCTGCATTGAATTTATCATCAAATTCAGAAGATGACACAAATCTTGAAAAATTTGACAAGGCTAATATCAATGAAAGTTCTATACATGATAAAAATGATGTTAATGACTCCAAAAATAGTGTAGATAATTTGAAACAATTTTTAGAGAAACCAATATGCGAACGTCAAGAAATTTTAAAACATGAAATTAATGAAGCAATGCTTGCATTACAGAAACATACATCTGAAAATCATACAAATATTATAGATGAAATTGAATTAAATAAATCTCAGAATGAAAGTGATGAATCATTTGTCACTGCATCTGAATTTCCACTTTCATTGACTACAAGTGGTAATAATATAAATAACGGAGATGAAAATTTTAAAATCAAAAAAGTTTCATTTACTCCAGATCAACCACATCTGCATTTACCTCATAAAGTTCCAATTAAACCGGAAACAAACAAATTACAGAAAACAGAACCAATACCCTTTTTTACATTTCAAAATTTAAATTCTAATGAATTTAACCATATTATGAATGTTGATGTTGAAAATGGTTCAAGTCTTGATACTTCTACTGATATCGATACTTCTACTGATACGGATTTTGATAATGATAAAAATTATTTCACTATAAATAAATCTCAAACTGAAGATTATAATAATTGGAAAGCTAAGTCTATTGAAGCAAAATTAGGATTAACTGAACTAGTTGAGACATCTGAAAGAAAAAAAAGACTTCAAAAGCTTTTAGAACATTATCAAACAGGTGAAATTATTAAAATGGAGAAAATGTTGGTTAGTGTTTCACTTATTGAAAAATATACTTTAAACTCAGATTCCAAGAATAGTTCAAGAACTTTAGAGAGATGGAAAGAATATATTGTTGTTATTAGGGCAACTGATAATATTGATTATCCTGCAATTATTCAATTTTATAAAATAAATAAAATTTTTAAAAAAGACGAAGCTTCAAATATTAAAAATGAAATATATGAACATTTATTAGAATCTGAAAGATCGGATGATGAATATGTTGATACAGAGGAAAATGAAATAGAGGAATCTGGCGATGGGGATAAGAACACTACACTCCGAGATGATGAAGATCTAAATAATTTAACCTTAAAAAAATTGATGACCAATTTGAAAGATAAAGAGCCAAAAAAATCGAAAAAGAATAACAAAAATAAAAATTTGACAAAGAAGGTGTTGAAAAAGAAGGAAAAAATTGAAGCTAAAAAGAAAGGATATGATTTTGTCTTGGTTTTGGGTAGAAACGATACAACTGTAACCTTTGCCAATTTATTGGATAAAAGTATAAGAATTTCGAAACAGAAAAGGAAATGTACAATTGAGTATACTTTATTGGCACATTCATTGACATCCGCAATTGTTTGTTTAAGTATTTTGAGACAATTATTATTTTCTAAATCGATTAAAAACTGTCCAAAATCTACAATTTTAATTAATATCCCAACTTTAAATGTTGCATTTACAATTCTTGGCGCAAAAACTCTTTTCCATTCTTTAATAGAAGAAAAGAAAATAAGTTCAGATTTTATTATAGCCAAATTCAAAAACGATGGCTATCAATTTCCTAAAATTGAAACTTTTGAAAAATTATTAGATATGATTGTAAAACAAATTGAAGAATTAGAAAAGGCAAATAAAATACCCAAAAATCATGCTGCTCAATCATTTATTTCAAAAATGAAATATGATCGAACATTTTTGGCTTTAACTTTTAGAAAATATGATAGGTTGGAATGGATTTTAGGAGAAAATGAATCTTTAGTTGAAATATTGTGGAATATTTTTGGGTCATCATATGAACTTGAGTTAAGAGAATTTCAACATGAAGCACATCTTTTAGCCGATGCATCTTTAATTGAACCATTACCAATTGAAGGTTTTGTCGTAAAGTTATCAAATAGGAAAGGAAAGTTAACGTCAACTTTGGGAAAACAATATTATAAATTACTTTATGCATTTACTGTTGAAAATTTATTATTTTTCCAAAATTTTTATCATGCCGTTCCGATCTTTCCTTCAAGCAAAGATTTAGCTCGTCATTATATTTCACCAGCTGGTGATGTCCTTGATCTGAAAAAGTTACAGGATGCTGTTTCATTTAAGCCTACCGTTTATCGATCAGTTGTATATCCAGAAACTGAAAATCATATTGAATGGTTAACTCCAAATACTGATCCAACAGAATATAATGAAAAGGATGCAGATGCTCTATATGGTGCTGAAAGGCGTGCGTGTATGATTTCAAACGTTCATGCCGTTGTAGATTTATGTAAGATTACAGATATAAGACTTGTTCCAGAAAATGATATAAATGTTTTTGTTAAAGGTTTAAATAATGCAACTTGGGGCCTTAGTAAGGACAGAAAAAAATTAGGGATACAGGATGATGAAGTTTATGAAAATTGTTTTGATTTAAAGTTTCAAGATGGTTCAATTTTAAGATTACAAGTTTGTAATAAATCAATCAGAAACGAATGGGCTAAAAACTTGGGTAAATTAAGTGAATATTGGACTTTAAAAAGAAAGGAAGATTTAGTTAGACATATTCTCTTGAAAGAGAAGAATTTATCTTTAATGAGTTGCAAAAATGAAAATTATGAATCATTAGTTGCAAAAGAAAATGAAACAAGTTGTTGTAAATGGGAATTGTCTAGAGCATATACTGATTCTCAACTTTACAGTATTTCTTCATATGTTTTGGACAAACCAGTTTTGATGGAAGGTTACATTTACTGTAAAAAATTTAAAAGTAAGCAATATGAAACATTTTATGCAGTTTTGAGCCCTGGTTTCCTTATTTTGTATGAAATTTTTAATCGGTCAAAGTTAACAAGAACCGCAAAGCCATCGACTTATTATCTCAAATATGCAACCATTTCTTTGGCAAGTTGTTATGTTTTTTCAAGTACTGGCAAAATAAATCCACAAAACCGAAGTCAGATCTTTTTTGGTACATCTTCATCTTTGCAAAGTTTACCTAGAGTTTATGGTGATGGATGGAGAAGTAGTGAATCGCAGAATGAAAGATCATTTACATTATGGTTTGGATCGAAGACAATAATGATGAGAAATATCAGTAAACGAAAGGGTACAGAATTAAATTCTGATGAAAGAGGTAAATTGTTTTTATCGACAGTTCACGAGATCCAGTCAACGACTGATGCTGAATCCGAAGAATCAACTCAAAGCGATGAGGAAGATAAGGGGAATAAAAAGCAGAAAAAATTTTCAAATTTTCAAAAAAAAAGAAAGGAATTAAAACTGAAATCAACTTTTTCAGACTCAGATGGTTATGATGCAGGTGGTTCAGATAGTGAAGCATCTTCAGATCCAGAAAGCTCTACTGATGAACAGGCAGAATATCAGTTTGATAAAAATAAGCTTGATGAACCCGTAACTAATGAAAATGAGAACGCAAGTCTAATGAAAATGTTTAGAACCATTACGAGGTTAGGTGTGAAAGGAAAAGCATTAGAATTTTTAGCAAGATCTCGTATTGAAAGAGATTTATGGGTTACCAGGCTAATGACAGAGGTTGAAAGGTTTTCAGGTACAAGACATAACGATATTGAATTAGTTTAACCATCATAGGTAACTATAATGGGAGTTATGCAAATGTGCTGAAAGTTTATATTATTAAATAGTGAGAATTATATATATATATATGTATCGTTATGTTTAATGTATAAATAGGTGAATTTTTCCTTGCGAATGACATAAAAACATATATAAAAAAGGCATCCTTAAATTGCTTTCCATATATAAACCATTTCATCCCATCCAGTGCTTGCAACAAATCCCCTTCCCCATAATGACCAATCACACCCCAATACAAATTCTCTATGTCTATCAAAATTATTTATTAAAGCATCACCGTGTTTCATACGTATACTGCTCATATATTTTGCACTTTCATCAGTTAAGTCTCTCCAAACTTTGCAAGTCATATCATAAGAACTTGTCATTAAAACATCCGATGCATGAGGGGACCACTGAACTTTTCTAACGGCAAAATCATGACCTATAAGTTTATTTATTGGTGATGGTCCAACTTTATCCTTCTGAGCCAAGAAATTTTTTTGTAAATTAGGTATCATTCTTAAATCCCAAATTTTTATTGATTTATCAACTGAAGCAGTTGCAATAACTGATGATCTATATTTATTAAAATCACATGAAAGTACTTCCATACCAGCATGAGATATAAAATCTAATATCAAAGGGTTTGAAGCTCTTGTATCCCAAACTTGACAATGTGAGGCCGAATTAACAGATATTATTAAGGATGGATCATGAGGTGAAAAAGTTGCTTGATAAACACAATCATTAGTATTATTTTGAATAATTGGCTTTGTCGATAATGGAGGTTTTCGTGAATTCTGTATAATATCAGTTTTAATTGATGAATCTTTATTTGATGCTAATGTTATTAATGAATGATCTCTAACTGGCGACCATACTTTAACTGTACTATCCCATGAAGAAGAACAAAAAATTGATTTATCAACCATATTCCAATTTACTGAAAATACTTCTCTTTGATGTTCAACGAATTTTTTTATTGGGAAATTTGCTAAAGTTATATCAAATAATGATATGGAACCATCACCTGAACATGTTAGTAGTTGATTTTCATGTAATTCTGACCATGAAACATCAAAAAGTCCATCTTGTGTATCATAAAATGTATCTTGTACAATTCTACCATCATCAGTTATTGATAACACATAAAGTCTACCATTTCCGACTAAACCATAATTTGCTGCTGTCGCAACAGCTAACTTATTATCATAAAACGGTGAATATTTACATGAATATCCATTATATCCAGTAGTTCTAAATGCTAACATTTTTTCTTTCCTTAATTATGGTATGCACCAAATATATCTCTTTATATGTACTATAATATGTATTTAGTTAAATATAGTTCATATACCCCTGTTAAGAATTTCCCCAGAATGTTTAATAAAAAAAACTCAAAATATATAAAAATCGCTAACAATTTGGTTACTGTAATGTCTTAGATATATATATATGTGCTATGTGTTATAAGAATGATATAATAATAGTGTCATTATCAGTCGCTAAACAGCCATTCCCCGGGAAGGATCTCAACTGGAAATAAATGAAATAAAATAAAAAAAAAATTACATGAATATAAGCACTGTAATGGTATTACATTCCTGATTAGGCAATTTTAAATTATGGCACTTATTTCTATTTTGCGAAAAGGATTAAAGTATATATTTATATAGTAATACATAGAAATGAGACACATGCATGAAAGGAAGGTAAAAAAAAAACAAATTATAATTTAACACCAGAGGAAGAAAGCGGATCGGTGACAGGTGATGATTTAGCATCCCAATTCATTAATGAATTAGAAGTGTCAAGTGTTTTGTCATCCTTTTCTAAATCATCATCATGGACATTAAAGAAAGGTGAGCTTGGCATTGAGAACTTTTGTTTCTTGATTGAATTCATTCCAGGTTTCAATAAATTACAATCAATTATTTTATTATTAATATTATTATCATTTTTGTTCTCAATTTCAACTTCAATTTCATTATCATCAGTTTGAATTTTATTATTAGAATTACCATTTTTATTATTATAAACTGAAGACATGTTTAAATCAATTATTGCTGTATTTACAGGAGTCATTTTGAAACCTGTTGGAGAGTCGTTTTGCTGTGTTTGTGCGGTACCTGGATCTTTTGGAGTAATTTCATATTTATCATTTGCTTGAGCTAAAATTCTATTAATTTCTGGATCATCACATTCAGTATGTTCATTACCAATACCCAACCCATCAGTATCATCATCGCCATCATTATCACCTTGCGAAGATCTTTCATTAAAAAAGTTATAATTCCATTCATCATTAGCTGTAGTTTTTGTTGGTGAAGTTGGCTCATTAGAAAATGATTCAATTATTCGTCGAATAGTTGGTGAAATTCCATTAATTCCATTAATTCCAAAATTTGGCGGAGGCATATTAGTATTAACAATATTAATCTTATTATTCTTGACATTATTATTATTATTATTATTGGTATTATTATTATTCATATTTATGATATTCATTGAAGGTGGGAAATTTTCTTTATCATCATCATCAATTGGGATTAAAGTTGTATTTAATTTGGTTGCATCAACTGGTAAATTATCTAAATCTCTATAATATTCATTATCATTGTTATATGAATTATTTTTATTTGGCGTATTGTTTTTGGATTTATCTTTAACTGATGAATTCGAAGATGATGAAGAGTCAGGAGCTCGAAATTTGTTATCATCAGAAATTCCAAACATATCTTCAATAGGTCCTAAATTCATATTATTATTATTATTATTATTGTTATTATTATTATCATTATTACTAGAGTCATTATTAACATTGGTGTTATTATTACTAGAGTGATCATTATTATTATTTCCTGTTGTTGATTTAAATACTGGTATCTTATAATTTGCAAAAGTTGATTCCAGTTTAAATAAATCATTTAAATCTTCATGTAAGAATTCAGTAATTGGCTCAGATTTTGGTACTATGATATTAGGCAAAGAATATAAATTTTGTTGTTTTTTAAATTTTGAACTTGAAAAACCATTTTGTAAATTCATTGGTGATGAAGATGAAGGTGGGAATAATGGTGATGAAGAATTATCCATTAATAAAGAAGGAGAAAATTGATTTTGTCTCTTCTTAATACGTTTAAATTGATGGGATGGTAGAGTTGATGATGAAGATGAAGATGCAATTACATTAAGTGAAGAAATTTTAGAATATGGGCCTTCTAAAAAACCTTTCGATCCTAAAATGCCACGTTCACGTAATGATTTTTGATCATTTTTTGATTGATAAAATGTACAAGTTGAACATAAATAACCAGAATTTGCAGATTCAAAAATTCCATGTTTATAAAATTTATAAGGTGGATTTGAATTCGACATGCAATTAACACAACTTTTAGGATTAGAATTACTTTTTTTATCTCTTGCCTTTGCGACTTCATTATCACCAATTTTAACAACCGATTGGATAAAACTTTTACTCTTTTTAGCTTTTGTTGGTTGTGAGTCAATATATTGTTTTGAGTTTTTTTGAAAATTTGAAAATCTTGAAGAAATTGGTTCACCACTTAAATCTATTTCTTCGTCTAATTTAGATGTGATCATATCTGATATTCTAATTTTATGAGCCAATGAATCTTCATTTATAAATGGTAATGATTGTGTACGGGATGCTAATTGAGGTATATTATTTTTATTATTATTGCTATTATTGCTATTTTGATCAATAATTATTTTATTAATTGCAGATTTTCTTGCTCTCTTTTTAGTTGTTTGGTTCAATTGTTGTTGGGGTATTAAATCATTAATTAAGGGACTGCTACTACCATTATTATTATTATTATTATTATTATTATTATTATTATTATTATTATTATTATTAATAATATTATTATTTGTATTTGAGTTTTCATCGTACATTGTAAATATATCAAATTTTCTTTTATTTGAATTTAAAATTGAATTATTTATAGGTGATAATTTTAATTTTATATCTAAAGTATCAATTGAAGAATTACTTTGATATAAATTAATAACATTTGTACATAATCTACCAGTTATTAATAAATTTGATTTTTTTTCTTTAATAATTTTCGAACATAAACCAGTTGCAACATAAGGTTCATCAGATTCTATTATATCTTTATAATAAATTGAATAATCCATTCCTTTTTGAAACCATTCAGGAGATATTGAATATAATAATTCTAAACATTTTTTTAATTCAATACAACCAACTTGTGCACCATTATGAGGTGGTTGATTTGGTAGAGTTATAATTTTTGCTTGTATTGGATTTGAAGATCTTGCAAGAAATGTATTATTATCATCAAATTTATAAAGAATTTTTAAATTAACCCTTTTGTCAAATGGTTGTGGAGGTAATTTATTTGAATTCATTTGTTAATTGATCTTTATCAATAATTGAAATTGATATAATTGATTAATTCAGATTGAAAATTAAATATAATAAATATTAAAAGAGGAAGCAAGGAAAGAAAGAAAATGTACTGTAATAATAGATGAAAGTTCAATACAGCACAACAAAAGAAAACAAGTAAAATTCCAAAAAAATCAATTAACCAGAGAACTATTGAATATATGTTGATGTGTTTTATGATCTGTGAATTATCAAAAAGGAATGAAAGAGGACAAACTAAAAAAGAAAGTAAAAGAGGAAGAGAAGAAGAGAAGGATAATGATATTGATGAAGGTAAAATGCAGAAAGAAATAATATGAAAGTGAGTGACAGAGAATTAAAGGATGTAATATTAAAAATAAATTTAAGTAGTTTGACAATAAACAATATTAAAAAAATCAATAAATCGATAAATCAATAAAATCAATAAGACACGTTAAGAAGCTGATATTAACCAGAAAGGGAAGTTATGAACAAAAAGCAAGCACACTTAAAATTTAAACACAATAGAAACAATAAACATTTATTTTTTTGAAACTTAATTTTCAGTTTATTTGAGACGTGTAATATGAAATTGTGATTGTCAATACGTTTTTATATATCAATCTCCATCCATAAATAAAGAAATTGATAATTAAATAAATTGTAAAACCAGTACGCGTGAGATGACATTGAATATCGTGTCGTGTCGTGTAGCGTCGATCGACTCCACTTTAAAAAAAAAAACGTAAAAAATTAATTAATTTATTCTTTTTTCTTTTCAATTTCACTGTGGTTTAAATTTCCATTTTATTAGCCAGAATTGTATCTCTTTTCATCTTGTTATTTATCCACTCACACATGAGTGTCAATAGTATTATAAACGTGACTTTGAAATTTTATTTATTCATGTTGATTTAAAGTTCGGGAATATTGATGACTCCATTGATCAGGAATTTCTGTTGTCTAATGTTAAATTTTTGTTGCTAGATTTAATATCTAAATCATATTTTGTTTAAATTCAGTATTGAACCATGTTATATATATATATATTAAACGTTAACCAACTAAATTCCTGAATCCTGGAAAGACAATTTCTGGTATAATTTTATCTTCGGTTGAATCTCGGAGATCTATAGAGCGACCATATAATTAATCTTCCGAATCCGGAAAGTTGACGGTATTATTTCGCAATTAATTTTTTTAATTAATAATATATTGCTGTATCTTTATCGATCTAGGGTCTTATAATTAATTAATTAACTTTAAATTTTTTTTGTGTCTTCTTCAATGACTTTTGTATAAATAAATATATAGTATATACTGCTATAAAAACAAACATTTTTATAAAGTCTTATGATAAGGATAAAAATACAGACAACTCATATATATAAATATATAAATATATAAATATATAATATATTATAATCTCTTCTATAAAAAAAAAAAAAAAAAAATAAAAATAAAAAGATTAAAATATTTGATCCCTCGTAAAAAGACAAAAAAGAAGAATTATTGAACAATTACGTAGTTATAAAATAAAAGAGGCTGAACCCTCTAACAAAGCCCTTATCTTAAAATTTAAATTAAAACAATATAATTTTTAAAACTTTTATTTTATTTAAAGTTAAAATTACCCAATTTAGCTATATACTGGCCATGACTTTCTTTTTTTGTCTGCATATGATAATAGATTCCTTTTTTCCAACAACCTCTGCAAAATTCTTAATAATTATTATAAAAGAAACCCTCCCTGCCCCTCTTTTTTTCTCTACTGTTTCAACAATCTTAATATTTTTCCTTTCTTAATTTCTTGTGTTTAATTCTTTCTTTCTTTCTTTCTTCTATAATTCTACAATACAATTCATATTGATATATAATAAATCTGACTAACTTTATATATATATATTATGCCTATGGATAAGTCCGAAGAAAAAAATGATTTTAATGAACAAGTAATTTCAAGAAATTCCACTTTATCTACTGAAGATGGATCTAATAATGCAGGTGCTCAAAGTTATATGATTACAATTGAAAAATGTTTAGAAATTTTTGAAACTAATAAAATTCATGGTTTATCAAACGAAAAGGCAAAATCACTTTTATTAACTTATGGTTTAAATTCAATTGGTGATGGAACAAAAGTTTCAATCTTAAATATTTTAGCAAGACAAATTTTTAATGCAATGATTTTAGTTTTAATTATTTCAATGATTATTTCCTTCTCAATTAAAGATTGGATTACTGGTGGTGTTATTACATTTATTATTGTTTTAAATGTTATTATTGGTGCTCATCAAGAATTTAAAGCTGAAAAAACAATGGGTTCTTTAAAAAGTTTAAGTTCACCTTCCGCAATTGTAATTAGAAATGGTACTGAACAAACAATTCCTTCAAATGAAGTTGTTCCTGGTGATTTAGTTATTGTTAAAGTTGGTGATACAATTCCAGCCGATTTAAGATTAATTGAAACTCATAATTTTGAAACTGATGAAGCTTTATTAACAGGTGAATCTTTACCTGTTTCAAAAGACGCAAATGAATTATATAACCAAGAAATTCCTGTTGGTGATAGATTAAATTTAGCTTATTCTTCTTCAACTGTTTCAAAAGGTAGAGCAATTGGTATTGCAGTTTTAACAGGTTTAAATACAGAAATTGGTAAAATTGCAAAGGCTTTACAAGGTGGTAATTCAATTATTCATAAAGTTGAAAATAAAAATGATGCAGGTCCAAAAGATTATGCAAATGCTGCTGGTCATACTATTTGGAATACAATTGGTTATGTTTTAGGTACAAATAGTGGTACTCCTTTAAAGAAAAAATTATCTTGGTTAGCAATTTATTTATTCTGGATTGCAGTAGTTTTTGCAATTGTTGTAATGGCATCACAAAAATTTAATGTTACAAGAGAAGTTGCAGTTTATGCAATTTGTGTTGCACTTTCAATGATTCCATCTTCTTTAGTTGTTGTTTTAACGATTACAATGGCTGTTGGTGCAAAAGAAATGTTAAAAAGAAATGTAATTGTTAGAAAATTTGATGCTTTAGAAAATTTAGGTTCCGTTAATGCAATTTGCTCCGATAAAACTGGTACTTTAACTCAAGGTCGTATGATTGCTAAACAAGTTTATATTCCAAATTTAGGTGTTTTTTCTGTTGAAGATTTTAATGAACCTCTTAATCCAACTTCAGGTAATGTCTTCTTTACTGAATTAACTCCAATTGAATTAAAAAATTTAAATTCGAATGATAAAGATAATGAAAATTGGATTACTTTTGATCAATTTAATGAAAAATACTTAAATACTCCCAAATATAATCTATTTAAAGATTGGTTATTAACTGCTTCTTTAGCAAATGTTGCAAAAGTTTATGAAGATTTTGATGATGATGGTATTAAAAATTGGAAGGCAAGAGGTGATCCAACTGAAATTTCAATTCAAGTCTTTGTTTCAAGATTAGGATTTGGTAGAGATGATTTAGTTGATAATAATAATGAATTTACTTATTTAGCTGAATTTCCATTTGATTCTTCAATTAAAAGAATGTCATCAATTTATGTTACAAATGATGATAAAAAAATTGAAACTATTTATACTAAGGGTGCAGTTGAAAGAATTTTAACATTATGTAATACTTGGACAAATCCTAAAACTGGTGAAATTGATAGATTATCAATTGATGCAATTAAATCATTAGAAGATGAAATGAATGCTTTATCTTCAAAAGGTTTAAGAGTTTTAGCATTTGCCAAAAAAATTCCAAGTGAACAAAATTTAGGCAAAGAATGGCAAAAAGTTGAAAGAGATATTATTGAAAGAGATTTGCATTTTCTGGGTTTAATTGGAATTTATGATCCTCCAAGACCAGAATCTTTACCATCAGTTAAGTTATGTCATCATGCTGGTATTTCTGTTCATATGGCAACAGGTGATCATCCATCAACTGCAAGTGCAATTGCTAGAGAAGTTGGTATTTTACCTGAAAATGTTGATTTATTACCAAAAAATATTATCGATTCAATGGTTATGACTGCACCACAATTTGATTCATTAAGTGAAAATGAAATAGATTCTTTACCAGTTTTACCATTAGTTATTGCAAGATGTGCACCACAAACTAAAGTTAGATTAGTTGAAGCATTACATAGAAGAGGTCAAATTGTTGCAATGACTGGTGATGGTGTTAATGATTCTCCTTCATTAAAAATTTCAGATATTGGTATTGCGATGGGTAAAAATGGTTCGGATGTTGCAAAAGATGCATCAGATATTGTTTTAGCTGATGATAATTTTGCTTCAATTTTAAATGCAGTTGAAGAAGGTAGAAGAATGAGTGATAATATCCAAAAATTCGTTATTCAATTATTAGCATGTAATGTTGCTCAAGCTTTATTCCTTTTGATTGGTTTAGTTTTTAAAGATGATGATGATTTTTCAGTTTTCCCATTATCACCAGTTCAAGTCTTATGGGTTATTGTTGTTACTGCATGTTTTCCTGCAATGGGATTAGGTGTTGAAAAGGCAGCTGATGATATTATGGATCGTCCACCAAAAGACGCAAAAGATTCTGTTTTTACTTGGGAAGTTGTTGTCGATATGTTTGTTTATGGTATAGTTATGGCAGGTGCTTGTATGATTCCATTTATTATTGAAGTTTATGGTTATGGTAATGGTGAATTAGGTGAAAATTGTAATAGAACGGATTATGCTGATACATGTGGTTATGTTTTTAAAGCAAGAGCTGCATCATTTGTTACAATGACATGGTGTGCATTAGTTTTAGCATGGGAAGTTATTCATACTAGAAGATCATTATTTTTAATGCATCCCGATTCTCCAAATGTTTATACACAATGGATGAAAGATTTATGGGGTAATAAATTTTTATTTTGGTCAGTTATTCTTGGTTTTATTACTTTAATTCCAACCATTTATATTCCAGTTATTAATGATTATGTCTTTTTACAAAGAGGTATTACAACTGGTTGGGCATGGGCATTTTTATGTACATTATTTTTCCTCATTATGGTTGAACTATGGAAATTTGCAAAAAGACATTATTATAGAGGTGAGAAGGCGCATAACCCAGAAGAAGATTTAGAGAAGGGTAAAAGCTTTAAATCATTTTATGCATTAAAAGAAGAAGGTGCTGAAGAAGTCTAAATATAAAAAAAAAATCCAAAAAAGACAAAAAAAAAACAACTTAATGATAATAAACACTTTTCTAGTAATTCAAAATATCATTCATTCAATATCGATTATTTAATTTATCTTTATAGCTTTATTCTGTATTTTAATTTTTTTCATATTATTTAAGTTTTAATTTTAACATAGAAATTTTCTTATTTTTAGAGGTTGTTTGAAAATTTCAGTAAATTCCATATTGCTATTAAACAAAATAGCAACGTTATAAATAAATTAAATTAAATTAAATTAAATTAAATTATCTTATCTTATCTTATATTAAATTAATCTGAGGCTAAAAAAAAAGAATTATCATAGATAGTTAGATTTCAATAAAAATAGTAAATAGCAAAGTGGAGACAAAAATCCTATAGAACAAATTAAGCTAAGCTTGTGTGACTGAAGCAAATGGTGGATGATGATTTGGCAAATCTTTATATTTTTTATCAATTTGTAATTTATTCAATTTTTTAATTTGCATAATTTCAGCATCTTGAATAATTAAAGTTTTAAAATAACTCCATTTAAAAACTGTCCACCAAACATTATAAAATCTATAGTTTGGCCATAAAGTATTGGGATATTCAATAACTGAATCTTGATGACATTGCCATAACATATAATCACTCAATCTTGTATGACCTGATGTTCTAACTAAAATATCGACTTTTTCAACAGCTTCTTCATAATAAAAATTATTTTCGTATAAAATTTCATTAATTTCATTCAAATTAATTTTATTATTTAAATATCTTTCAACTATTTGATCAGTTGCAAACCACATATCATCCCTTGAAGTATAAGGTAATGCAATAAATAATGTATGTTTTGAATTATCTTTTGTACGTTGTTCAATTATTTCAATGTCATTTAAAATATCCAAAGGTAAATAAGATCTATTACCAATAATTTTAATTTTAACATTATGTAAGTCACATAATTGATTTTCTTTTGAAATAAATGCTAATTTATGTTTTAATAAAGAAAAAATTGTATCAACTTCTTCAGCTTTTCTATTAAAATTTTCGATAGAAAATGCATAAGCTGTAACATTTTTAATACCTAATTTAAAACAACAATCTAAAACTTTAATTAAAGCTTCCGCTCCCAATCCATGACCGTCTTTTAAAGGCAAATTATAAGTTTTAGCAAATCTACGATTACCATCCATAACAAATGAAATATGTTTAGGAATTGGACCTGTTTTAAGTATATTAATCATTAAATTTTGAATTGCACCTTCTAAAATTGAAAAGCCAGGTAGAAAGGTTAATAATTGTAGTATATTTAATATATTCATTTTTAAAATTTTTTTCAGCTCCAATATATCTTTATGTTTCTATTTATTTAAGATTATAAAAAAAAATTGGAATAAAATCATTTAGAAAACATTGCAAATAAGAAAAGACATTCGGAACACAAGAAATGAGCCTTCAAAATCTTGGATCTAGATAGATACACGCAAATGACGAGCCTTCTTCAAAAAAAAAGTAATGAATAATAATAATCAAAAAAAATAATCGTTGCATCCAGATGTTTTTTTTTTCTTTTTGTTTTTTTTAAAAATAGCAACACATGCATTGCATACGGAGAAATCAGAAGAATAAACGATAAAATTTGCCAGGGAACTAGGGTGCGTCATTTACCGCGCAGCCTCGCCTTGAACAATGCAAACTTTAAACTTAAAAAAAAGTGTCATGACTATTTGAAATTATATAAACAAACAAATTTATACTAGCTGTAAAATTTAAAAGTTAAATAAAATTAAAATTATTAAGGTAAACAATAGTTAAAAGTAAATTATAGTTAAAAAGAAATTTAAATAATTTATAATAAAGCAATTGCACCTAAGGCTAATAAACCAACACCTGGAGCAACATAAGCGGCGCCAGCGGTGGAAACAGATGATTTTGTTTCGGTTTTAGAAGCAGATTCAGTTTTAGAACTATGGCTAATTTCATGAGAAGTAGTTGGAACAAGTGAAGAATGTTCAGAAGTGAGAGAAGAGTGAGCAGAAGAGTGAGAAGATAAAGCAGAAGAAATTGAAGATTTTTCAGAAGATAAAGCTGAAGAAATTGAAGGTTTTTCAGAAGATAAAACTGAAGAAATTGAAGATTCTTTAGAAGCAATAACAGATGAAGCAGTTTCAGATGCAACAGTAGCAGATGCTGCTAATTCTGGTAAAATTCTTGTTGAATACCATGGTAAATTAGTAGCAAAAGCAGAAATCGAAGCTAATTGTTGTTCATTGACTAAAGTAGTATAAGAATTATCAGTATAAGTTTGAGCTTGTTGATATAAAGATAATAATGGAGCAACATTAGCAGCAGTGTTTGCTTGAACAAAACTTAAATATTCTTGGACATTAGCACCAATATCAGAGTTAAGAGCAACTAAAATATTTTCTGCGGAGACAGATGCCATTAAAGCAGCGATAGAAATAATAACTTCTTGAGATAATTGCATTTTTTTTTTAGTTAATTTATAAAAGCGATTGAATGTGAAATGTTCAATTTAATAAAAGAAGGATTTAAAAAAATGAAAGAAGTGAATGTAAGAATAGAAAAAACAACAAGTAAAGAAACAAAAATAATAACTATTTAAACAAAGGAAAAAGCGGATGAGGATATTCCAATCAATTTATATTAAAAATCCTAAAAGTCACCTTACAATGTGGCATAGAAAGCTTGAAAGGAAAAATAATAATAATTTATCCCAATTTGGTAAGTGTCCTGTGAGTGGAGCTACTGTGGGGGTAGAACACGCAAGTAAAAAAATCAAAAAAAATAAAGGTGAGTGAGTATAAGCTTATATGACATACTGTATATATTTTATAAGTGGCATTAAATTTAAACGACGTCGTGTTTGTTTACATCTCAATTAGACTTAAATATATATATATATATATATTAATTAATATATAAAAACTCCGTGTTTTTTTTCTCTCACATCTTTTTCCTGCTTATAAGGTAGAATATAAGCCTTAGCAGATTATTTTTTTGTATTTCTACCGAGATGAGGAGACCAGAAGAGGAGAGACCAGATTTCTGTATTAAGTTGTTATTTTTTAGTTGCTGCCTCAATTGTGGTTATAAATAGGAACCCTTAATACTAACAGTGAATATATGTTAATAGCGGAAATATTTTTTACATACATACACACATACACACACACACACACATATATATATATATATATAGATGCCGTATTAAATGACGTAAATTGAAGGGTTCTTCACTTAAAGTTTTATTTTTTTTATTTATCATTTTAAAAAGAATTGATTGTTATTTTATAAAACCTAGATGGTAGTTATCTAAAAATACCAAAAAAAACATATATATATGAGTCTATAATTTAGGCATTATTATATTATTAGTATCATTACTTAACCTTGATATTAAAGATTATTAAATAATTTAACTTTTTTTGTTGTTGCGTCGATCGGCTTGTATTTTTTTTTTTATTTAAACATTTTAAATTTGCCTTTGCCCTCTCAGGCTCATCATGAATTGAATCATTAATGAATTTATTTGATCAATTCATTATTATATTAATATAATTGTTACATTTTATTCCTTCCTTCTTCCTTTTTCCTTTCTTACAAATATTATAAATATTTAAAATATCCAATTATCAATTAATTTACTCATTTACACAATCTATTAAGTTGCAATGTTTTTAACAAGAAGTGAATATGATCGTGGTGTTTCAACTTTTTCTCCAGAGGGTCGTCTTTTCCAAGTTGAGTATTCTCTTGAAGCAATTAAATTAGGTTCAACTGCGATAGGGATTACTACAAGTGAAGGTATTATTTTAAGTGTGGAAAAAAGAGTATCTTCCTCTTTATTGGAAAGTGATAGTATTGAAAAAATAATGGAAGTTGATAAACATATAGGTTGTGCAATGTCTGGATTAACAGCTGATGCAAGATCAATGATTGATCATGCAAGAGTTGCATCTTTACAACATGATTTATATTATAATGAACCAATTTCTGTTGAATCTTTAACTCAATCTGTTTGTGATTTAGCTTTAAGATTTGGTGAAGGTGCTTCTGGTGAAAAAAGATTGATGTCAAGACCTTTTGGTGTTGCTTTATTAATAGCTGGTTATGATGATGTTAAAGGACCTCAATTATATCATGCCGAACCTTCTGGAACTTTTTATAGATATGATGCAAAAGCAATTGGTTCCGGTTCTGAAGGTGCTCAAGCTGAATTACAGAATGAATATCATAAATCTCTTACTTTAAAAGAAGCAGAAGTTTTATCTTTAAAAATTCTTAAACAAGTAATGGAAGAGAAATTAGATTCAAATAATACTCAATTAGCAAGTGTTACAAAGGATGGTGGTTTTAAAATTTATTCTGATGCTCAGGTAGCTGAAATTATAGAATTAGTAAAACAACAAGAGAAAGAAAATGAAGAAAACGATAAAATGGAAGAATAATTAAAAAAATTTATAGAACTTTGATTATTATTTTTTATTATATTATTATACACACTCTTTTCCCTCTTTCTTTTTCTATACATATCTATAACTGATCAACGCTGTGTTAAAATATCCAAACAACTAGAATATTCAGGAAAATCTTTTAATTTCGCAATAACTGATTTTTCAAGTTTGTTGGCATTTTTATAAAATGTGGTATTTTCACCATTATATTGTCGACAATTATTAAATATCAATTTACAGTCATAAATAAAATCATCCATGCTCTCATATTTGTCATTCTCTAATTTAATTTCCATTGTACTTAAATCCATTGGTTCTTTAATAACTTCATAATAATCTGGTACTTCTGTTTTATTAACTGGTTGAACGAATGGCCAATTTGATGGATGATTTTGCATTTCTGTTAATATAGTTAACATAGCAATATAATGTGCTCCACGTTTAGGTTTTTGCGCTAAATCATCCATTTCCCTTGTCCATCCAGCTTCTTTAATTCCAGGTATATCAAATGGATTTAATGGTGCAAAATTTTTCTTTTTAAAATGATCTAATCCTTTACGTATAATATGAGATTTTCCAATTGATCTAACTTTACGTAAAATTGCTGCCTTTTGTATTGATAATATTTCAGTACTATCTAAATATCTGATTTCTGGTAACATTGAACATTGCATTAAAGTACCACCTTCATAATCTTTAATATATCCCATCCAAACTTTTTTTGGTAATGTAATATCTTTTGTAAATCCTTGCTTTTTAAAATACCCAATTGCATAATTATCTGCATATGTAAGAAAATATTTTATTTTAGTAGTGTTTCTAACATAATCTTTTAAATGGTTCATTAAATGTGCACCATACCCTCGAACTTGTTCAGTTGATGAAATTGCACAAAATACAATTTCTGCAAATTCATGGCTTTCAAAAGGTCGAATTGTAATACCACCAACAACAGTTAATGGTTTCCTAATAACTGCAATTGAGACATGACTTCTATCATAAACTAACCTTGCAATATAAGCTTTTGGCATTTCTGGTAATTGTTTTTGAAAAATATTTTTCAATCCTGTTAATACAATCATGCTATCATGTGAATCATCATTATTTACTACACGGAATTCAATTTTACCTTCTCGTTCTTCAATCACTGACGGTCTATCTTTATACGTATATGTATATCCATCAAACGTGTATGTATGTATATTTTTCTTTTCATCTTCATCAATTTCATTTACGTCATTGATTTCATTAGCTTCATCATTTGGATCTGCATGAATTATTTCAGTTACTCCATCTTCTTCTTTTACTACTATACTTAGATCTTCCTGTTTTATTTCATCTTTTCCGTCTTGAATATCTTTATCATCTGCTGAAATGTCATTATTTTCCGCTTCTTTTGCAGTTCCGTTAATCTTTCGTTTATCAGTAAGTTCATTTTCAATACTTTTTTGTATAGCATTATCTTTTACTCGCTTCAAATTGTTATTATTTAAAACATCTTCAACTTGATCAACTTTCCTCTTTACTGGTGACATTCTTCAACCTCTAGAGCCTTTATAAATTTCCAATAGCGGACGTAATGCAGGTACCAAGATATTTTTAAATCTTCAATCTAGTACACCATATTGTAAATCTTAAAACGTTTCAATTCTCTCTTTATGTGAATATTTCTTTGACATCGTCGATCGTCGCCTTTTTTTTTTTTTTTTTTTTTTTTTTTTGAGAAGATGATATGAGAAGAAGGAAGAAGTCACTTAATTTTATTTTTTTCTTTTTTCTGTTTTTTTTTCCCTTGTTATATAATATATATGCAACAATATAATAAAATATGAAATTTGAAATGATTAAAAAAAAGATTAATCAATATTTAACAAGTTTTTCCTTTTTTTTAATCCTTTTAATGTACTTATAATTTCCTTTCATTTTATAACTCTTTCCAAAAGTTCTTATATTTCCAACAAAGATACATATCTATTGTTAAACAACATTAACAATGACTGGCCAAAGTGATAACATGATCATTTTACCAGGATCTCAAGCATTGTCAAATTTTAGAGTTTCAAATTTGATCTCCGATATTAACAATTCTGTTAATTCATCTGTTGTTACTGATGTTAAATCATGTCAGATTCATTATGTTCATTCTGAATCCAATTTAGACAATGAAACACTTTCTAAAATTGAAGTTTTATTAAAATATGATAACGATTTAGATTTAAGTGATGAAAAAAATAAATTATTATCTGATTTAGTTAAATTAGATGGAGATCATATTGATTCAATTTCTAAAATTAAATCATCTTTAAATTCTGATACTTATTTAATTAGAATTTTACCAAGATCTGGTACAATTTCTCCATGGTCTTCAAAAGCAACAAATATTACTGAAGTTTGTGGTTTAGGTGATAAAATCGAAAGAATTGAAAGAGGTATGGCAATTTTATTATATGTTAGACCAGGTTTCCCAATTTTAGAATTTTTAGAAAAAGATCAATTTTCTTGTTTTGCTTCAGTTTATGATAGAATGACTCAATCTTTATATATCAATGAAAAAATTCCAAAATTTAATGATCTTTTTGAAGAACATGATCCAAAACCTTTAGTTCATGTTGATATAATTTCATCAAAGGAAAATTTAATCAAAGCGAATAAAGAAATGGGTTTAGCTTTAGATGATGGTGAAATCTCTTATTTAATTGATGCTTTTAAAAATATTTTAAATAGGAATCCAACAGATGTTGAATTATTTATGTTTGCTCAAGTTAATTCTGAACATTGTAGACATAAGATTTTTAATGCTGATTGGAATATTGATAATGAAAAGAAAGATATGTCTTTATTTCAAATGATTAGAAATACTCATAAATTAAATCCTCAATATACAATTTCTGCTTATAGTGATAATGCTGCAGTTTTTGAAGGTTCACCAGCTTATTTTTATGGACCAAATTTCGAAAAGAAAAATTCATGGAATGCAACTAAAGAAATTGTTCATACATTAATTAAAGTTGAAACTCATAATCATCCAACTGCTGTCTCTCCATTTCCTGGTGCAGCAACCGGTTCAGGTGGTGAAATTAGAGATGAAGGTGCAGTTGGTAGAGGTTCAAAACCAAAATGTGGTTTATCAGGTTTTAGTGTCTCTGATTTACATATTCCAGATTTAAAACAACCATGGGAATTAAATATTGGCAAACCAAATCATATTGCATCACCATTAGATATTATGATTGAAGCACCTTTGGGATCTGCTGCTTTTAATAATGAATTTGGTAGACCTTGTATTACTGGTTATTTTAGAACTTTAACAACATCAGTTACAAACTCTAAAGGTGAAGAAGAAATTAGAGGTTTCCATAAACCAATTATGATTGCTGGTGGTATGGGTGCAATTAGACCTCAATTATCATTAAAATCTGAATTTAAAATTACTCCAGGTTCTGCAATAATTGTTTTAGGTGGTCAATCAATGTTAATTGGTTTAGGTGGTGGTGCAGCATCATCTGTTGCATCAGGTGAAGGCTCTGCAGATTTAGATTTTGCTTCTGTTCAAAGAGGTAATCCTGAAATTCAAAGAAGAGCTCAACAAGTTATTGATGCTTGTAATAGTTTTGGTATTGATTCTCCAATTCAATGTATTCATGACGTTGGTGCTGGTGGTTTATCCAATGCATTACCAGAATTAGTTCATGATAATGGTTTAGGTGCTAAATTCGAATTAAGAGATATTTTATCATTAGAACCAGGTATGTCACCAATGGAATTATGGTGTAATGAATCTCAAGAAAGATATGTTTTAGGTGTTGCTCAAAATAATTTAGAAATATTTAAACAAATTTGTGAAAGAGAAAGATGTCCATTTGCTGTTGTCGGTACCGCAACCAGTGAACAGAGATTAGTCCTAACAGATAAATTATTAGGTACAACTCCAATTGATTTAGAAATGTCATTATTATTTGGTAAACCTCCAAAAATGTCAAGAACTGATGTTACAACTGAACTTGCTTTATCACCAGTTGATGTCTCTAATATTTCAATCAATGATGCAGTTTCAAGAGTTTTACAATTACCTTCAGTTGGTTCCAAATCTTTCCTTATTACAATTGCTGATAGAACTGTTACTGGTTTAATTGACAGAGATCAATATGTTGGTCCATGGCAAGTTCCAGTTGCTGATGTTGGTGTTACTTGTACTTCTTTAGGTAATGAATTAATTCAAACTGGTGAAGCTTTAGCAATGGGTGAAAAGCCAACAATTGCAATTATTGATGCTGCTGCATCTGCAAAGATGTGTATTGCTGAATCATTATTGAATTTAGTTGCTGCTGATATCAAAACTTTAGATATGGTTAAAATTTCTGCTAATTGGATGTCCTCTGCTTCCACACCAGGTGAAGGTAGTGCGTTATACAAGGCAGTTCAAGCCATTGGTTTAGATTTATGTCCAGCATTAGGTATTTCAATTCCTGTTGGTAAAGATTCTATGTCAATGAAAATGACATGGGATAATAATTCAGTTATGGCTCCGTTGTCACTAATTAGTACAGCATTTTGTGGTGTTAGTGATACATCCAAAACTTGGACTCCACAATTACAAAACATTAAAGATGAAACCATTTTAGTATTTGTTGATTTAGCAGCAACAGTTAAAAAGTCTTTAGGTGGTTCTGCATTAGCACAAGTTTATAAACAAATTGGTGATTCATGCCCTACCGTTCATGATAATGCAATTTTGAAGGGTTACTTAGAGTCCGTTATTCAATTGCATAATAAATTTGATGTTTTATCTTATCATGATGTTTCAGATGGTGGTTTAATTGTAACTTTATTAGAAATGGCATTTGCTGGTAGATGTGGATTGAGTATTGATATAAAAAATAAATCTCAAGATGTATTTACTGAATTATTTAATGAAGAATTAGGTGCAGTTTTCCAAATCAAGAAAGCTGATTATGAATCATTTGTCAGTATTTTCAAATCTAATGGCATTAATAGTGAATATCTTTCAATTATTGGTGAACCAATATTTGACTTTAAACAATTAATAACAATTAGTTACAATAACGAAATAGTTTACACTGAATCTAGATCTAAATTACAAGAACAATGGAGTTTAACTTCCTATCACTTACAAAGATTAAGAGATAATCCACAATCAGCAGATCAAGAATTTGGTAATATTGCAGATAATAATGATCCAGGTTTAAGTTATACATTAACTTTTGAACCACAAAATGATTTAGGTTTAAAGTCTTTGAACAGTAAACCAAAAGTTGCTATTTTAAGAGAACAAGGTGTTAATGGTCAACAAGAAATGGCATGGTGTTTCCAACAAGCAGGATTTGAAAGTATTGATGTTCATATGACTGATATTATTTCAGGTAGAGTTTCATTAGATGATTTTGTTGGTTTAGCTGCATGTGGTGGTTTCTCATATGGTGATGTTTTAGGTGCAGGTAATGGTTGGGCAAAATCCGTTTTATATAATGAAAGAGCTAGAAATGAATTTTCTAAGTTCTTCAATGAAAGAGATGATACATTTGCATTTGGTGCTTGTAATGGTTGTCAATTTTTATCAAAGATTAAATCTTTAATTAAAGGTGCAGAAGAATGGCCAAGTTTTGAAAGAAATAAATCTGAACAATATGAAGCAAGAGTTTGTACATTAGAAATTGCACAAGAGATTAATGAAAACCCATGTATTTTCTTTGATGGAATGAATGGATCTAAAATACCAATTGCTGTTGCTCACGGTGAAGGTAGAGCGCAGTGGGAAACTACTGAACAAATGGAAACTTTCATTAAGAATGGTTTAGTTGGTGCAAGATACGTTGATAATTACGGTGTTCCAACTGAAAGATATCCATTTAATCCAAATGGATCACCAAATGGTATTACTGGTATTAGAAGTATGAACGGTAGAGTTTTAGCAATGATGCCACATCCAGAAAGGGTTTGTAGATTAGAATCTAATTCTTATTATCCAGTTGAAGAAAGTAAAGAATGGGGTGGATATGGTCCTTGGATTAGACTTTTCAGAAATGCTAGAAAATGGGTTGCAGCTAATGAAAGTAAGTAATCTAAGTAAACTACATTTCGATAGATTATTATTATTATATTGTATTTCTGTATTTTGTTTACTGTTTGTGTATTTGATCAATAATTCATGATTTCATGTAAAAAAGCTACGATATAGAACTCAATTGAAATAACTTATAGATAAAGAAAAAGAAAAAGAAAAAAAGAAGCAACAAAAGCGGAACGAATATACGAGTTGACGGTTGAAAAAATTCAACGATTTAAACGACAGTAATTAATTCGCTGCGGCCTTTAGTTGATACTGTTGAGAGAGGTTTAAATTATTTCTTTTCTAACAGATTTACATCTATTACAACTATTTCTTTACGTGTTTTCGCCTAATATTTAGATAATTTTGATTATAAAATAACGATAAAATGAGTCAGTATGTACTATGTTACACAATGAAATTTTTGGATTGAGTAGAAGATTTTATAAAGTGAGACGATCATGAAAAATACAAATACTAACAAGGATTTTCATTCTCTTTTTTATTTTCGATTGTTTTTTTTTTCTAAAGAGTTTTTGGTTCAAATTCTATCGATATTCCATTAAAGGAAACTTTTAGTCAAGTGTATAGCACTGTTAAGGATATTCCAGGATTAAATTTTTTGGAAAAAATATGGGCATCTTATTATGTTTACATGAATAATGATATATTTGCAACTGGTTTGCTGTTCTTTTTACTTCATGAAATTATGTATTTCGGTAGATGCATTCCTTGGTATATTATTGATAGAACTCCATGGTTTAAAAAATATAAGATTCAACCAAATGTTTACCCAAGTGATAAAGAACAATGGGAATGCACAAAATCTGTTTTAAAATCTCATTTCTTTGTTGAAGCATTTCCAATTTGGTTCTTTCATCCAATTTGTGAAAAAATTGGCGTTTCTTATGATGTTCCATTCCCAGCATGGAGTAAAATTGCATTACAAGTTTCCATATTTTTTTTCTTAGAAGACGCATGGCATTATTGGTTCCATAGGGCTATTCACTATGGTTCCCTTTATAGATATATTCATAAACAGCATCATAGATATGCAGCACCTTTTGGATTAGCTGCAGAATATGCACATCCAATTGAAGTTATGTTATTAGGATTTGGTACTGTTGGTATTCCAGTCCTTTGGTGTTACTTTACAAGAGATTTACATTTATTTACAATTTGTGTTTGGATTACTCTAAGATTATTCCAAGCAATTGATGCACATTCAGGTTATGAATTTCCAATTTCTTTACACCACTTTTTATTCATTTGGGCAGGTGCAGATCATCATGATGAACATCATCATCATTTTATTGGTAATTATGCATCTTCATTCAGATTATGGGATTATTTTCTTGATACTGAAGCAGGTGAAACTGCAAAACAAACTAGAGAAAAGAAAACTAAAACTAAAGCTGAAAAGGTTGCTCAAAAACATTAGAATATTATTCCAAAATACAAAAAACCAATGTATTCCTTTTTGGATTTAATCCAGTATAAAAAATCGAAATATAGCTATTAATAGTAAATAGGTATATCTTAGTATATTCAAATATTGTAATAAAAATTGTAAAACAAACTGAAAATTAAGATAGTTTTCGACAATGTATAATTAAGTTAAGTTCCAACACCGCTTTTGATATGGAATGAAAAAAACCCTGTATTTCGAATTTTCTTATTTTTCAATTTCTAATAATTGGAAAAATTCAGTTTCTCGTTTTTCTCTCACATTTCACAACTATAAAAGGGAAAATAAATCCACTTCTTGTTTTTTTGCTTCACTCTATACATTTGGGATGTGGATCAAAAGAAGTTCTTGTTTAATATGGGTTCAATACAATAAATACAGGTGTATATATTTTATGAACTTATCTTTGTATATATATGATGTCTCTTGCAATACACTTTATAATGATGAAACACAATTTCACAGACCTGTACTGATTCTTCGGAATCTGAAGATAAAAAATTGTTGCCTTTACTGACTTAAAGTGATTTACGAGAAATAATGTAATTTAAAATTAAAATGATACTGTAAAATATTTAAGGATATAACAATGAATTACTCATTTTATAGTAAAATCTTTGAACTCATCATCATGTTTAAATCAAAAATTTTATTAGCTCATAAAATGTAGCAAATTATTTTTTTTATTTTAGATATTGTTTCTTTAAACAAAGTTGTGATACATAATTAAAAAGGGTGAATGGATTTATATAAAAGACATTACTTATTTCTTAGCAGTTAATCTTCTTAAGTAGAATGCTAATTCTTCACCTTCTAAAATGTAACCATCACATCTACCAGATTGACCTGGTCTTGAAGAGATAGCAGCGTATAATTTACCAGAACCGAATTGAGCAGCAACAGCTGGTTCAACAGAAGAGGTATCAGCTCTTGAAGCTAATTTCTTTTGAACGGACTTAGATCTCTTAACTTCTTCAGCTTCAGCTGCACCCTTCTTACCAAGGACTAAACCATAGTGAGATTCGTAGTATTGTTTGAATGGAGTTGCATCAATTTGAACAATTGCGGATTTAGTTAAAGTGTTAGTTCTAACTAATTCGTTGTTAGATGGATGGTAAACGACAACGTTAATTCTGGTCTTTCTTGAAACACCTTCAGAACCCCAGGAAAAGTTACCGGTTTCAACTCTGATAGCTCTGAATTTAGAGTTACCACCTCTGGTTCTAACACTGTGAATTCTCTTTGGACCAATCTTAGTGTTAGCACCTTGTCTACCTAATTCAAACTTTCTCTTCTTTCTGAATTGAGCTCTCTTTGCACCAGTGGCAGCTCTCTTGTGACGAGAATCTCTTGAAATACCCATGATGACTGAAGTTAAATAAAATTATTATAAATTTAAAAATAAATGTTAGTATAACTTATTCTCTGATAAAAAAAAGTTAATTAATAAAAGAAAAACTGGAATGTAAAATTTTAAAAGGAGTATAATGGTCATTCTTTGTATGGCAATTTCGACCTTTTTCTAAAAATTTATTATTATTAGTTTTGGATATATATTTATTGTAAACATGTTGTTTAACCTACTGATTGTGTAAAATGTAATAAAAGAGGTTGTATTATAACTGATTTTGTACTTTAACTGTTGCGTAGTTTTGCTTATGAAAAAATTTGATACTTTTAATAAATTATTCTTGAATTTCAATTTTTAATAAGTTTCCTATTCTTTTTTTGCAACAACTCCATTAATTAGCTTCCAGTGTAATCATTCTTGTATTAAAAATATCATTTGGTTGATTGATAACTTACATTCTTCTGTGGTTAATTAAAAAAATCAAGAAAAATATGTATTAATTATCTCTGTATGTTCGATAATTTTGTTAAGAAGTTTTTACACATTGAAAAAAGACAATACTATGAGGCGACTCGAATGGTGAATGAGTGAGCGCTCAGAGAGAAGACTTTGTTGAGACCAAGGGTGAGAATTACTGAATATGGACACCGCGCACCACACACAAAAAACAGTCACATTTGGGTTACAAAAAGAAAAAATGCGGAAAAATGTAATGAAAGGGTAATAGTTTTAAAACATCACGTGGTATCAAACAGGGCTTATAAATTATGAGTGGCGAATTATTTTAAAAATTTTCAAGTTTCAAAATGTGGCGCAGCACGGACATGAATAATTGATTAGAGAAGATCAAACTAGAAAAAAAAAAGAAACAGTGAAAAAATATTTTTATTTTCCAGATTAATAAACTTGTTTTGATAAGAAATTTGCCACTTTACCAGTTTCAAAAATGTCGGAAACGATTTATGATCAGATTGAGATAGAAGATTTTACATTTGATCCGGATACTCAATTATTTACATATCCTTGCCCCTGTGGTGATCGATTTCAAATTTCAATCTATGATTTAGAAGATGGAGAAAATATTGCTGTTTGTCCATCGTGCTCACTTATGGTTGAGATAATATATGAAGAATCTGATTTAAAAGAATATCTAGACCAAATATAATTTTAATTTCCTTTTATTGTTCATTATGGGATGAACATTAACATTCACATTCACATTTACATATATAAATATAAAGTATATATTTACGAATGATCAAAAATAACATCAAAAATTTGTAATTATTTTATACATAATCTGAATCAAAAAATTTGAAAAATTATAAATCATAAATCATAAATCATAAATTATTAAAAGAACTATAATCTAAAATGTTTTATGCCAATCCAATGCTTTTCAGAACAACCCCTATAATAACGGCAAATATTACAAGATAATAAGATGTCATATTATTATTGTTATTATTTAAATTTTCGCCTTTTTTCTTATCTATCATGATATCCTTTTTATTTGTTGCAGATTGTAACATTCGTGCACGGATTTTATCCTCGGGATCTGTAATATTATCAATATCCTTAACAACTTCTTTAAGTGCTTGATTTTCATTTTCATTTTCATTATCATTTCCATTTTTATTATTTTCAGTGTTATTATTATTACTGCTATTAAAATTGGAATTCTTAATACCTGTGTTATCTTTATTTTTTAAATCAATTATATTCTGTTCCCAAATATCAGGGAATACATCTTTGAATGCTGGATTGGAATATGTATTGAATTCTTTTGATTTTTTCGCTAATTGAATTTTAGTTTGTGTAGAAGTGACAATACTACCAGTGGTACGCTCATCACCTGTCATAAATGATAATAAACCAGTTATAATTGTTGCAACTGACCATGATGGATTCCAAGATTCTTCATGAAAATCACTCATACTTAAACATAATCTTTGATTAATTTCAAATCGTCCAGATGGAGTACACATTTTGATTCTTGGTGGTTTAAAAGGATAATCATTTGGGAATGTTACACGTCCATGATATTGTCCGTTTTCATAAGGTGTTCCAGGTGGTCCTGTAATAACATAATGCCAATCTAAAATATTAGATTCTGATGGTCTAGCAATAATATATTGTGGTGGATTTGCTTGAATTTGTTTATATTCTTTATTAAGTCTTTTATATGCTTGTGATGACATGATAGAGTGTATTGTTAATATAATTATAATCTAAAATTAATGTAAAACGATAAACAACTATTATAACAATTTCTAATCTAAATCTGTTATAATACTTAACGATTTGATTGTGCGGTGGCTTTTTTAGTATTTTGGCGGTGCACGGAATTATCTATTAAACAATATTCAGTTAGCTTAACTATATATACAGTAGACAGTAAACAGTATAGAGTATAGAGTATGGAGTATATATATTAATTTTATTAAATTGTTTTATACACTTGTTGGCCTAATTTATTCAAGATTTATTATGAATATTATGAACTATGAAATACAGCTACATTTGAATATTTGTAATGTATTAAACAAATTTTTTTCCTTTTTCAATAATCGTTTTGAATAATTATATTCCAGAATATGTTACAATCCAAATGTCCTACGTCCCTGTAATCCATTCCCTGTGAATAGTTTTCCGTTTCTCATGATTTTTCTATTTTTCTATTTTTCTATTTTTTTGATTTAATTTAATTTAATTTTTTTTTTAAATTTTTTTTCTTTGTAGTTGTCTGGGGTATAAAATTGTTCCTTAAAAAATCTTTTTGATTAAGATCCAAAATTTTTGTATAATGTCATCTCAAGGACAATTATCAGATCGCAATATGTCAATGAAAGAGTCAAAAAATAGTATAAAAATTTTGGCCGCAAATTCACATCCAGAATTAGCAAATTTAATTGCTGCAAAATTAAATTTACCAGTTTCAAATATTGAAGCAATTAAATTTGATAATAATGAAAGTGCAATTTTAGTCCAAGATTCAGTTAGAGATGAAGATGTTTATATTATTCAAACCGGATGTGGTGGATTTGAAAATTTAAATGATTATTTAATGGAACTCTTATTAATGATTCATGCATGTACTCAAGCTTCTGCAAGATCAATTACTGCAGTTATACCAAATTTCCCATATGCGAGACAAGATAGGAAAGATAAAAGCAGAGTCCCAATTAGTGCAAAATTAGTTGCAAATTTATTAACAACCGCAGGTTGTAATCATGTTATTACAATGGATTTACATGCTTCACAAATTCAAGGATTTTTTAGTATACCCGTTGATAATTTATATGCTGAACCTAACGTTCTTAAATGGATTAAAGATAATTATAAAGATACAAATGATATTATGATGGTTTCACCAGATGCAGGAGGTGCAAAAAGAGTTGCATCATTAGCTGATAAATTAGACACTCAATTTGCTTTAATTCATAAAGAAAGAGCAAAAGCTAATGAAGTTAGTAGAATGGTTTTAGTTGGTGATGTAAAGGATAAAAGTTGTATTTTAGTTGATGATATGGCTGATACTTGTGGTACTTTATGTAAAGCTTCTGATATACTTTTATCTGAAGGTGCAAAAGAAGTTATCGCAATTGTTACTCATGGTATTTTTAGTGGTAATGCAATTGAAAGATTAAATAATAGTTCTTTAAAGAAAATTATTTGTACAAATTCAATGCCTTTAAGTGAATATGTTAAAGAATGTCCAATTTTAGAAATTTTAGATATAAGTCCAATTTTAGCTGAAGCAATTAGAAGATTACATAATGGTGAATCAATTTCTTACCTTTTCAATAATGTTGTTATATAATTAACAGATAATTTTTATTGAATGTTGTATGTATATAAAGTTGTATTTAAAAAGAAACATAAAAAAAAAACAATACGATAAACAATAATTTGATGCAATGAATATAAAATAAAAGTATTTCTATTGTAAATATATATCATTTATTACTTTTTATTTCTTTTTATTATTTTGTGCCCTAGCCAGATCACCCCAATATTTTGATTTATTTAAATCTTTTTCACATCCTACACCACGTTCATAGAATCTTTCCAGCAATAACATTGCCTTTTGATGCTTATGATTTTCAGCAGCTCTTAAAGCCCAAGCAAACGCTTCATCATAATCTTGTGGTAAATTTTCAGAACCTACAAAATACCATGAACATAAACCCATCATACCTTCAACATCACCCATATTTGCACTTAAATTATAAAAATGAATTGACAAATCTGAATTTGATTCAACTATATCACCAATTTCATAAAATTTACCCAGCATTGCAGCTGATTTTGCATGACCTAAATTTGCTGCTTTAAATAATAATTTAATAGCATAATTCGTATCTTTAATAACAAGATCTTTAAAACCATTAATATAAATTAATGCCAGTTCATAAGGTGCACCACAACTTAATTCAGTTGCGCACTCAGTTGCACGTCTTAACCAACTAATACCTTTCTTTTTAGTATTAATATCTTCAGGGAAACTCATTAACCCATGAAATGCATAAATACCATATTCCATCATTGCAACTGGATGATTATTAATTGCCGCAATTTCTAAGAATTTAACTACTTTACGTGCATCTCTCGTACAACCCCAACCTTTCTTATAACACATTGCAGTTCTATAAGCACTTTCTGCATGTCTGGCCTTACCAGCAGATTCGAAAAAAGTTAATGATTTATTCAAATCAGGTTTACCTTTATTGAATAAACCAACAGAAAATGCATCACCCAAATAATATTGAGCTTCAATACAACCTGATTTACTTGATTTTTTTAAAGCAATAAATGCCTCTTCAAGATATTGATCCTTTTCTTTTTGAGTTAACGGATTATCACTTCTTTTGGATAAGCAAGTTTTAATTAATAGTTGAGCAAAGGAAAACAAAACATTTGGATCCTTCGTTTTTTTAGCATTTTGTCTATACATTTCCAGTGAAGTTTCTAATGGTAATAAATTAACAGTTGATTTACTGATTGAAAATTTACTATTATTTTCATCATCAGTAGTCGCATAAGTATTAAAAACAGGATGAATTAAATTAGCAGTTGATTTAGATTTTTGATGAGTATAAATATGGCTCAAACCTTTTTGTTCATTATTATTATTTTCTGGGACTGATTCTTTTGATACATGACGATCTGGCGCATAGTTATTTAGTCGAACAGGATTTGGCGGATTAGACACGATCACTTCGCTTCCTTCCAATAATATATTGGGCAATTTAGGTTCAGTATTTGTCGTATTATTGCCATCATTTGATTCAATATGAGAGAATTTTTCATTTGAATTATGATAATCTTCATTGTTCAACCCTAAACCATTTATACCATTAAAATATCGTAAATTCGCCTCAGAATTTTCAGCTGAATTTAGATTTGAATTATTAGAATTTGGAGTAGTAGACTTAATTGAAGTTTTTGAACTATTTGAGGTTGTACTTCCTCTGGTTGAAGGTATTTGATTAAAAGATTCATTATGAGGAGAAGAAATATGTAGAGATTCTAAAGATTTCGAAACTTCTTTTGGTAAATGTTGCAAAAAAGGGTGTGATTTTTTTGTGTTAGTTATCAATTGCTGTTTAGCCATTATTTGATGAGGTTTTATTTCAAAAGGCTTGTCTGATCTTAAATCAATTAAAGTTTTGTCAGAAACAGGATTTAAGTTATCAATAACTGTACCCGACAGCTGCATTCTATAAGGATGGGACATGTTAAATTTTTTAAATTAATTTATATTCAGTATAACAATAGATTTCTAACAAATGAGCCTTGTATCAAAATGGTCCTATTTTTCTCTCAAGTTTTCAAGTTCCTTAATTTAGAATACTACTAAAAAAATCCTATTCAATTTGTTTATGCTTGGGTATTTTGGGAATTAGAGGGCACGTCAGCGACTCTTCAGTCTCGTAAAATATCAAATGCTTTAATGGCTATTGAAACTATGTAGCAAATAACAAAAATGTCTTTAAACTTTAGAACAATGTGTTTATGTATTGTTACTTCTTTCTCAGATTTTTTAAAAATGTCTGCCTGTTTAAAAACGGAAATACAAATATTCTTCAAGAAAAACAAGAAATACGCAAATGGAGATACATGCATACACACATACAATATTGAGCGAATGAAATCCGAAATTTATATATATCTATATATATAAATATAGGAATAAAATGAATAATAACCTAAGGTTACAATAACAGAATATATATATATATATATATTTAATTACAACTCAGCTGATTTTTGTCTAATTCCCCACATCCTTCGTTGCTATATCCGTTGATTGTAAACCGAAAGACATGCTAAAAAGATTCAAGTCTAAGGCAGGCGTTTCTAAATCAGCAACTAAAGAAAATACTATCACTGATGTCAGCTCTAACTACTCCACATTGATTGCCAAATCATTAGATACAAATCTAAATTCCTTAGGAGTTTCTCCCCAAAATTCAGTTCCACATAGTGAATCATCATCGAAAAATTGCTCATCGTCTCAATTACCGACTAACGTCACATTGCCTACAAAAAGCGATGTTCCATTAACGAGATCAACGTCGAGAATGAGCTCATCAGAAAACACAAAGTCATGCTCAGTAACTACTGAAAACAATAAGAATCTTAATAGTCAAAACAATGCCAGTGATAAAACTATACTACATATACTTCCACAGACTTTTACAGAAGAAGAAGCACAATCGTTAGAATTCAGTGTTACAAATCCTACAAATTTGAATTGTCCATATGGAGATGGTTCAGATAAATTATTTGGCATTGAGAATTACGGTTATATATGTTACGTCTCATCCATTTTCCAATGTTTATATCACACCCCACAATTTCGTAAAGCAATATTAGAATTTCCAACTAGAGATAATTCAAAACCACGAAGAAGAAAATATACTGTTCCTGGTAAAAATCAAGATAAAATACTACATACTATTAGTGCATTATCTAATAATAATAATATGACTAATAATAACAATACAAATAGTGGTGTCATAAATGGAACCAATACCAGTGGAAATACCCCGAATAATTCAAATGCCACTGTCAATGGAAATATTATAAATCGAAATGGGTCCACATCTCAAATATCATTATCTACCAATAATTCAAATAATTCAACCACTGGGAACAACACAAACAAAAAATTAGGGTTGTTTAGCAGGTCTAATACTGATAATTCTGCGAATAACGATAACTCAAACAATGACAATAACAATGATACCGTTCCATTGTACTATCAATCTGATTTTAATATATCTATAATTCATCATAATAAAGAAATAGAGAAAAAATTAACAGGGAAATATCCATCGATTAAAAATTTAGAAGTAAATTATTTTCTGAACAGTCAAAAGAATATTACATTAGTTGGTATAATTAATGATCCATCTGCTACATTAGAATGGAGAAAGAAAGCATCTTTAATAAGAGGACCAATCATCAATTTAGATCAATCTTTTATTAGTGATTATGGAATGAAAGAAGAAAATATGTTTACAGTTTTAAAAGATGCCTTCGAATGTATAACTGAAAATGCTTCGAAAACTGGTGTTTTATCACCTTATAATTTAATTGATATAATTAAAAGGGATAATATAATGTTTCGGAATGCACAACATCAAGATGCACATGAATTTTTAAATTTCTTAATTAACAATGTATTGGAGAGCATGAAACGATATAATCAAGAAGATTTAATTACTGATATATTTGAAGGTGAATTAACATCTGAAACTAAATGTTTGACATGTGATAATTCATCATATAGAAATGAAAAATTTTTAGATTTATCAATTGATTTAGAAAGTGACTCATCAATTACAAATTGTTTAAAAATGTTTTCTAAAAATGAAATGTTAAATGAAAATAATAAATTTTATTGTGAAAATTGTTATTCATACCAAGAAGCTGCAAGAACTATTAAAATTAGAAAGATACCCAAAATTTTAGCGTTTCATTTAAAAAGGTTTAAATATTCTGAAAAGTTAGGTAGATTAGTTAAATTATTTTATCGTGTTGAATATGTTAAAACACTTAGAATTTGTAATACTACAAAAGATTCAATCCAACCAGATAAATTATATGAATTATACGGTGTTATTGTTCATATTGGAGGTGGTCCATATCATGGACATTATGTATCATTAGTTAAAACAGAATTATATGGATGGTTATTATTTGATGATGAAACAATTGAAAAAATTGATGAAGAATTTGTTTTCAAATTTTTCGGTGATGGTGCCGGATTATCAACTGCATATTTACTTTTCTATAGAGAAGTTGAAGATGAACGTTCATTTATTTTAAATAAGCTTGCAACAGGATTAGAAAATGATGATCAATCTATTGAGTCATTTAATAATGTGAATTCTGGTAAAATTGATTATAATAATTATAATAATGAAAGTTACAATGAAGAAATGGAATTTTCTTTTGATACTTCTAATATGATTTCTGAAGATTTATTACCTACACCACCGCCAACTTATGTTTCTGGTGGTGTATCGATTCCGGATTCGCTGGATTCACCTTTCATTCCAACAAAAGTTAACAATCCAATTAACCATACAAAGCAAAACAACCATTCGGTTGAAGAATTTGATCCATTCCATAAACAAGCATCTGCTACACTACATAAATTTCCAACTACATTACCTAAATTACCTGCAGAATCCACCACCACAGCAACGACCATCAACCGTCGTCGTAGTATCGCGGCGGAAACTAAGAACACAAATGGCCAAACCAGTCGAAGAGGTAGTCTCTTTGGGTTTCGGAAGAAAAATCAATAATAAATTAATGATTAATGATATGATGAACGATGAACTTTAAAATAAACTTTAATTAATGGTGCGATGTGCGATGCGATGATTATCGAATTCTATAAATAAAACACCTAGAATTATATAATGGTATGTATTATGTACTACAATGTATAATGTAGAATATTTATAAGCTTGTTTTAACTATTTTACATTCAATCTTTTTGTTTTTTAGTCTTTACCCTCTTAATATCTATATACATCCGAGATATTTATATGTATATTAGAAGTTTCTTGAATTTATACAATGATATTTCGCAATTATAGACAATCAATATTATTGACAATACTAATTGCGGGATTTGCGTATGCAAATATGCAAATGGATGCACCAAATGATGAAGCTGAATCACAATTAATTGGACTACATAAAGATTGGGGAGTTAAAACATTCCATTGGCTTATGTCATTATTTTTGTTAGTTATTTTCCCATCAGTTGCAGCTGCATTTGCGGTTGCAAATAGACATAGCGTATCACTTTTAGCACAAATTATTTGTGCAATTTATTCAGTTTTAGAAGCAATTTTAATGAGATTTGAAGATCCAAATGGTCATGAAAATAGAACATCAAGAGGTACGACTTGGTTTTTAGCATTTTTTTATTGTTTAACAATTTTTAATGGATCAATTGCATATGGTAGTTATGAATTTGAAAATTTTTTAAAAAATTCAAAATTTAAATTATTATTATTACCATTTAATATAATTACCTATAAAATTATGTCATGTATGATTGTTTTATGTGGATTAATTAAATCATCAATGAATGTAATTGCAATGTTAGGATTTTGTTATGACTCTCATACTGGACAATGTAATGCACATGGTATAATGGGTATGAGTTTTGTATTTTATGGATTTATATTATCAATGGTGTTGATTATACCATGGCTAAGAGTTAATAAAGGACCATATTCACAAGAATTTTATGATTCAACAATTATAATGATTTGGGGAGTTGTTAATACATTTACAGAACATAGACCATGGGAACCTTGGTCTCATGGTGATTATCAACATACTTCAATGGGTATTATATTTTGGTGTTCAGGTTTACTTGGAATGTATTTATCAATTGGTAGAAGAAGAAATTTTGTACCTGCACTTACATTAATTTTTACAGGTTATGCAATGTCAGAGCATGTTCAAGAATTAATAATTTCAACCAAAGTTCATGGATTTTTCGGATATGTTTTAATGTTTGGTGGATTAGCTAGAGTTGTTGAAATTTCATTTATTTTAGATGATGGTGATGCACCAAGGGATAATATAATTAGAAGTTTCCAATATTTTGCACCATTTGCATTAGTTTTATCAGGTATATTATTTATGGGTGCTAATGAAGAACAATTACAGTTAATTGTTAATCTTGGTGCAGATCATTCATCTTATATTTTAGTTCTTTCAAGTGCCGCATGTATTATGTTTTTATGGATTTTAGCTGTTTTAAGATTATATTTGATCTTATGTCGTGTTAAAGTTGATGGAAATTATCAAGAATTACCTGTTAATGATGAATTTGAAGATGCATCACAGTTAAATGGCGAACAATTCCAAATGGACGATTTATCAGATTTAGAAAGTCATGTTTAAATTTTGGCTCCCTGGCATTGTTAATCATTTATTATATTTAAAAATAAATTCGACTTATTTATTATCATTATTTTAACTTTTGTATTGTATATATATATATAGAATGGAATGTTTTTACCGTTTTAGGAAGTGCGATTATAGATTTGGGATTAATGTGGAGAAATGAAAAGAAAAAAGAAAAAGTTTATATCTATATTATATAATTTTGATAACACGAAAAACAGAAATTTGACATGTTGCGCATTCAAGAGAAAGAGTGAAAAGAAAAAAAAAGTTGATTAATAATTAAGCTTATTATTCTTTGATTTTGATTACTATATGATTTTTTAGTTATTGAGTATATTAGTATCGATCTATAAGAAAATGTCATCCTTGTTATCTGCAGATGATTTGAATGATTTTATACGACCAAGTGTGGCATGTATAAAACCAATTCAAGAACAAAATAATAAAAAAAAGAATGATAATGAGCATATAGAATTAGAATTTGATGTCGAAGTTGAAATTGATAAAAATGGAGATATGATTCAAGTTGAAAAAACCAATGAAGATAAAATTCCAATAGTCAAGAAGAAATTAGAAAAAGCACAAATTTCATTAGCTGATTGTCTTGCATGTTCAGGTTGTATTACATCAAGTGAAGAAGTTTTAATTTCACAGCATAGTTTTCAAGAATTTATAAATTATTTCAATGAACATAAAAATGAAAATATTCATTATGTTTTGAATTTAAGTCAACAATCGAGAGCATCATTAGCAAATGTTTTTAATATATCAATTAAATTAATTGATAGAGTCTTAAGTAAAATTTTTAAAGAATTTTATGGATTTGAATTTATTGTTAGTGTTAATCATGGAAGGAAAATTGCATATAATTTATTATATCAAGAAGTTAATGAATTCAAGAAGAATAATGAAAATAAAAGTTTACTTGCATCAATATGTCCTGGATGGGTATTATATGTTGAAAAGACACACCCTGAATTAAAGAAACAAATGAGTAAAGTTAGATCACCACAGTATATTACATGTCGATTAATTAAAGAAATTTTATCAAAAGAATATGGATACTCAAAATCTAAAATATATAATTTGAGTATTATGCCATGTTTTGATAAAAAACTTGAAGCAAGTAGAGATTCTGATATTGTCGATTGTGTTATTACACCAAAAGAACTAATCAATTTAATTGAGCAAGATGAAAGAATTGATTTAGATAAGATATTTAATGAAGAATCAATGAAAAGTCAAATTGAATCTTATGAGGATTTTGTTGAAAGTGTATCACCAAGGGGATGGTATAATGGTAATTTATATGGATGGGGAGATGACGAAGGTGATGAATCTGGCGGTTATAGTATGAATTACTTATTAGAATATAAAAAAATTAATGGTTTAAAAGACGCTATTATTAAATCGGTTCATGGTAGAAATGAAGATATATATGAATTACAATTAATTGATAATATCAATAGCGATAAGATTTTATGCCGTGCTGGTGTGATTAATGGATTTAAAAATATTCAGAATTTAGTAAGGAAATTAAACGAAGAAGAAAAGGGGATAAATGTTGTTAAAAAGAAGAAAAAAATGTTGATTAGTAGTCGTGGTAGGCGTGGAAATAAAGAAGATAGTTTAGCAGGGAGTAATGCTACGGTTGATTTAACCAAATGTGAATTTGTGGAAGTTATGGCTTGTCCAGGGGGTTGTATTAATGGTGGAGGACAAATTAGTGCAGGAGTAACTGAAGATAGAAAAGCATGGCGTCTATCAGTTGCAGAAAAATATAGGGAAGTTGGAATTCAATGTACACAAGAAGAAAATTTATTGAAATGGATGGGAAGTTTTGTGGAAGATATCGGAGATGTCGCATATAATGTGGTAAACGAGGATATTGGTGTCAACGAAATTGTTCCCGATGTAGCAGAGGTGCTACTGACTTCTGCTTCTGCATGGTAGTGATACCTTAGAGATTCTCAAAAATATTTAATAATGTATATATCATAAAATATATATATATGTGAATATAGTATTCTACAATAGTATAACAATAATATGCGGTGTGAGGATGGTGACGGAAAAGGGTCTAGAAAGCATATCAAGATCAATCCCGGAACTGGTCCCGGGAGCGCTGTACTCATCCAAAGAAGGAAATAACAAACAACCAAAAGGACTCGGAGTAGAGAAGACCGCCTTTCTTTAATTATTAATCCGCTACGATCGATTCAAATCTCGCTCAGGTGCTTTCCGGAGTGAGCATCAACATATATATAGTAAGAATATTAACTATTGAGAAAAAGCAGCAAAAGGCAGTAACAGCGGGGGTGATTCATAGCATATAATCAACAGAATTGTATTACTGAATGCGTAATGTATATATATTTCATTTTGGAAGCACATAAAAATATTTTTAGTTATTCATATAATAGATTAAGCTTTCTCGATAGCGGAAAAACAAACATGTAGATAGGGTTTATCTTAAATACATATATTACCTCTATCTTATTTGGTTAAGTTTCCCTTATCCTTAATTTTAGGAATGTCACAATTAGAAGTAAAAAAGCAGAAAAAAACTTCTTTGTTGAGTAATCGTATAGAACTTTTGTTGGCATATTCTGTAATTTGTAGTTGGTAATTTTAATAATTAACAATTAATAATACATTATATAGAAACAACAATTAATAATTAATAATCTCAATGATTCGCAACGGTTGTCATTTTTTTTTTATTTTTTAATTTTTTTAATTTTTTTTTTAACTTAAAAATTCTTCTTTTCCCATATTAACAGGTTTTTTTGCACACATAAGTACTTTTTTTTTTCTTTTATAATACAATTCTTTATTTTATTTCTAGTCAATTAAAGCAAAAAACAAAATGTCAAATATCCCATTTAAAGAAAATACAATAATTGTAGTTTTTGGAGCTTCTGGTGATTTAGCAAAAAAGAAAACTTTCCCAGCCCTGTTTGGTTTGTATAAGGAAGGTCAATTATCAAATACTGTTAAAATTATTGGTTTTGCAAGATCAAAATTATCAAATGAAGAATTAAGAGAAAGGATTAAACCATTTTTTAAATATGATAAAGAAAATCAAAATCATATTACTTGTATAAATGAATTTTTACAATTATGTACTTATCATCAAGCAAATTATGATTCATCAGAAGGTTTTACAGATTTAGAAAATAAAATCAATCATTTAGATAAACAAAATAATGTTAAAGAATCTCATAGATTATATTATTTAGCTTTACCACCTTCTGTTTTTACAACTGTTGCAACAAATTTAAATAAATATTGTCATCCTGGTAAAAATAATGGTTATGCAAGATTAATTGTTGAAAAACCTTTTGGTCGTGATTTAAAAACTTCAAGAGAATTACAGAAAAATTTATCCCCAATTTGGAATGAAGATGAATTATTTAGAATTGATCATTATTTAGGTAAAGAAATGGTTAAAAATTTAATACCTGTAAGATTTTCAAATACTTTCCTTGCATCATCTTGGAATAATGAATTTATTGATTCAATTCAAATTACTTTTAAAGAAAGTTTTGGTACTGAAGGTAGAGGTGGTTATTTTGATTCAATTGGTATAATTAGAGATGTTATTCAAAATCATTTATTACAAGTTTTAACTTTATTATTAATGGAAAAACCAAAAGATTTTAATTCTGAATCAGTTAGAGATGAAAAAGTTGCTGTTTTAAAAGCAATTGAAAAAATAAATTTTAATGATATTTTGGTTGGTCAATATTCAAAATCAACTGATGGTTCAAAACCTGGTTATTTAGATGATGAAACTGTTAAACCAAATTCAAAAGCAATTACTTATGCAGCAATTGTTTTAAATGTTAATAACGAAAGATGGAAAGGTGTTCCAATAATTTTAAAAGCTGGTAAAGCATTAAATCAAAGTAAAGTCGAAATAAGAATTCAATTTAAACCTGTTAAATCAGGTATATTTGAACATTCAGCTAGAAATGAATTAGTTATTAGAATTCAACCTGATGAAGCAATGTATCTGAAGATGAATATTAAAGTTCCCGGTGTTCCAAATAAAGTATCAATTTCTGAATTAGATTTAACTTATAAAGATAGATATTCTTCAGAATTTTATATACCTGAAGCTTATGAATCTTTAATTAAAGATTGTTTAATGGATGATCATTCAAATTTTGTTAGAGATGATGAACTAGATATTAGTTGGGGTTTATTTACGCCCTTGCTTGAATATTTAGAAGGTGAAAATGGCCCTCAACCAATACCTTATCCTTATGGTTCTCGTGGTCCTGAAGGTTTAAAAGATTTTATGAAATCACACGGTTATGTATATGAAGCAAAAGAAAAATATCAATGGCCCGTTACAACACCAGAGACTTTAAACGCAAGTAAATTTTAGTAATTTTTTATGTATGTCATTTCCCTCTTTTTTTTTCTTTTTTTTTTATTTTGTAACTTATTATTAATGATTAATCCATAATTTATGATAATCTAATTTATATAAATTTGTAAACTAGTTTCTAAACTCCAAAAAATAAAAAGTAAATTTTTTACTAAATGGTTATTCAATAATAAATAATTACCCAAAATGTACTATCTACTATCTATTTTAGATAAATGTTCAGCCTTAAAGCGCATGACGGTTCAATTTTTACCCATTTTGGACGCATGAAAAAGAAAAGATCACCGATGAATCTTGCTTGACACCAATTTTAAACTTTGACAACTAATGAAAACGTATAATCAAATTATTAGAAGACATTCATCAATATAATATTGAAATCTTGAAATCTTGAAGATTGCACTAAAGTACCATGTATTTTGCAATGGCGTATGCTAACTCAGCATCGTTGGGTCAAATTGAAAATAGGGAGGACAAATCAAACACGTCAATATCAACAAATGATAACAATAACAATAATAGCAATAATACCATTAATAAAAACAATCGACATAATGATGAAAATATCAGTTTAGCAGATTGTGACAACGTTAATGATAAAAATAACGATGATTGCAATAATGCTAAGAATAACGATGATTGCAATAATGCTAAGAATAACAATAATAATAATAATAATAGTAACACTAATAATAATAATAATAATATTACTACTAATAATAATAGTGATAATAATGAAGATAAAGATAACAATAAAAATAATATTCAGTCGAATCAACTCCAAAAACCTAATGAAACTGACCAACAACATCCTTATGATACACCAATACCAAGACGTGTTAAATTATATAAACTGTCAGCAGATAAATGGATCGATTGTGGTACAGGATATTGTAGTGGTAAGACAAAGCCTATACCACATTTTTTTGTTATGAATGAATCAAATACAAATGAAATGTTACTTAAATCAAATATTCAGGGTTCAACTCAATATCAGAGACAACAAGATACTTTAATTGTTTGGACAAACGATGATGGAATTGATTATGCATTATCATTTCAAGAAAGTGAAGGTTGTTTAGAATTATGTGAATTTTTAACAATGATTCAAAAGGATAAAATTGCACCAAATATTAGTTTAGTTGCAATTATTCAAAGTGCTGAAGGTGAAATAACTGAAATTATTGCTGGTCCAATACCTGAATTACCAATTCCGAATAATGATAATTTAGGTGAAATTTTAGATATTTTAACAATAAATCAATTTAGAAATAAAATTATATTACAAATTTTAGATGAAAATGGTGAATGGTTAATTAATTTATTAAAAATTTTTAATCAATGTGAAGAAAATCATCAATTATCAAATATTTATTGTTTAACTGATATAGTTAAAACTTTAATTTATTTTAATGAAATTGATATATTTGAATTATTCATTCATAAAGATTTTATTAATTCAATAATTGGTATATTAGAATATGAACCTGAATTTCCAGGTTTAAAAATGAATTGGAGAGAATTTTTAAATGAAAAAATTAAAATTAAAGAAATTATTAAATTAGAAAATAATGAAATTAAAGATGAAATTACTAAAGTTTTTGTTTTAAAATTCTTAAAAGATGCAGTTTTAGCTAGATTATTGGATGATTCGGGATTTAATTGTATTTCAAATATGATACAAAATAAAGAGAGTAAAATACTTGAATTTATTCAATGTGATTTGAATTTTTTAAATGATTTATTCAGTTTATATAATAAGAACGATGAAGATAATTATAATCTCAAAATTGATGGTATAAAATTGTTAAATCAACTTATTTTAACATCGAAATCTTTACCACCATTTCAAAGATCTAAATTTTATAAATCAATTATAGATAAAGGATTAATGAAAATGATTGAATTTTCAATATCTGAGAAGGAAATTAGTAATAAAGTTTTAATAACTGAAATTATTGTTGCAATTATTGAGCATGACATATCATTAATTAAAGATTCGAATGATGAAATTTTAATGAATATATTAATTAATATATTAATTAATGATGAAAATATTGGATTGAAAACGCAGGCGTTTGAAGCAATTAAGCTTTTAGTTGATCCAAATAATATAATTGAATTAAACACAGAATTTAATGAAAATGAATTTACTAATAATAGAAATAATAACATTGATACCAATAACAATAACGACAACATTAATAAAAATAATAATAATGATAATAATATTGCTATAAATAATAATACTAATAACAATGTTAATACCAAAGAAATGATTGATGATTCATTTTTTGTTGAATTTTATGAAAAATCTGCATCAAAATTATTTAAACCATTAATTTCAATAGAAAATAGGATTAACCAAGAAGCTAAAATTTCAAGGGGTGAATTAATAACTTTAGAAAGTTTATGTGATTTATTAAGCTTTATTTCAAAGTTTCATGATAAAATTTTCAGTAGATCATTTATACTTGAGAACCACCTTTTGAAAAGTATTAACATTCTGATTAATTCTAAGTTAAAGTATCAATTAAGATTAAGTGCCATTAGATGCTTGAGATCAATTATTTTATTGAATGATGAATTTTACACTAGATACATTATTGAAAAAGATATTTTAAATGGATTCATTGAAATTTTAAAAAATTCTAACCATTCAAGCAATTTAGTAAATTCTACATGTCTAAATTTCCTTAGTGTTATTATTGAAAACCTTGAATTTTCTAATTTCCAATTGATACAAAAATATCTAATTGAAAAATATAGTGATTATTTAAATGATAACTACATAGGTATCAAACTTCTACAAATTATACCACAAATAAAATCAGAACCAGAGGTAGAATTTGAATCTGAATCTGAACTATTGGATAACGAATTAGATAATGTTCTTCTTAGTGGTGGAGTGAAACGGAGAAATTCTGGTATTGATACACATGATAAATCCGAAAGGACAAAAACTAATAGTTTGAAGATCAATTCAGTCATAAATGTAGATACAGCCAAAGAAGTACAAACTGAAAAGGAAATAAAAACAAACAAAATTTCCAAAGAACAATCACATCACGTTTTAGAGGAAAGGCATAATGACGATGATGATGATGATAATAATAATAATAATAATAATAACAGCAATCATGATGATGGGAAAAAACAAAGTGGGCGGGGTGAGAAAAGGAAATTAATCTGTCTTCGGGGTGATTTTCGGAGTGATCAACACGCGGAGTCCTCTATGGAGTAATTTATAATTTATAATTTTATAATTTATATGTAATTGTAATTGTACCTGTACTTGTAATGGATATTGTTTAATTATAAAAAGCCATGTATGGTGCATATTTGTTTATATTGATTTTTCATATTGCATTATTAAAATCATAATATAATATATTAATATAATTTCTTCAAACTATTTATTATTATTGATTAGATAAAAAAAACGTTATTATGGAAAATCACGATTATTCAAAAGTGTGGAAGGATGGTATTTTTAATGAGAAAGTTTGTCTTATTACAGGTGGTTCTGGTACAATATGCAGACAGCAAGCAGCAGCTTTGATAAAACTTGGTTGTTCAGTTTCAATTGTCGGCAGAGATACTAAACAAGTGCAAGAAGTTGTAAAAATGCTTGAAGATATTGCGAAAAATGTTAATGGTTCACCAAAGGTTCTTGGTGTTGGTGATTGTGATGTAAGAAGTATTGATTCAATGATCAATGTTGCTAAGAAAACAGTTCATACTCTTGGTAGGATTGATTATGTGATATGTGGTGCAGCTGGTAACTTTTTAGCTGATTTTAATCATTTATCTGCAAATGCATTCAAAACTGTTGTCGATATTGATTTATTAGGTTCTTTTAATACTGTTAAAGCTTGTTATTCTGAACTAGTTAAAAATAAAGGTTCGGTTATTTTTATTTCTGCAACATTACACTTTTATGGTGTCCCTTTCCAAAGTCATGTTGGTGCGGCTAAAGCAGGAATTGATGCATTATCAAATGCTTTGGCTGTTGAATTCGGTCCGATTGGTATACGTAGTAACTGTATTGCACCAGGTCCAATTGGTGGTACAGAAGGATTTGATAGATTGGTACCTAATAAAGAGAACTTTCAGGCAAAAATTCCATTACAAAGAGTTGGTAGTACGATGGATATTGCAAATGCAACAATATTTTTATTGAGCCCTGCAGCTGAATGGATAACTGGTACGATTATGATTGTAGATGGTGGATTTTGGCAAATGGGAAATTTTAACACTTATGACATGTATCCAAATTTATTGAAAAAGAAATTATTGGAAAAGCCAAAACTATAATCCACATTAGATTATATTTGTTATAAATACAAAAAGAAAAATAAAATCGGAGTATCTCTTATGTAAAGTAGATATTACTTGTCAAATTAACGAAAAAATTTTACTCAAGTAATAATTAAATTAATAATGCCATCATTATTAAGCAATTTTCATTCTTCAAATCTATTGGAGAATGATTCCCTTTGTACAACATCTGGCTTATCCTCATCGTCGTCCTCTTCCGAATCGGATGCAAATCTAGATTTGAAAGTTTTCGGTGCTTCATCAGAATCGTTTCCCAAGGTTTCACTATTACCTAGTCCGTCCAGCTCATCTATTTTTTGCTCTTGTTCTTGTTCCGTAGTATTATCGAGAATATTTTCATCATCGAAAGCATTAAAAAATTCATTTTCAAATTCTTCCACTTGTTCCTGGATCTCGTGTTCATCTTCTGGAAACACGTACTCGATGTATTCTTCATTAATGCCTTCATCATTTTCTCTTACTTTTCTTACAATCTTAGGTAATCTCTGGTCAACATCATCTACTCTATTTAAATCACCATACTGTTGTTCAAAATCCTTCAATGATTCTAACATAACGATTCGATTTTTAACGTCTCCAGCATTTTTCAATTCAGTTAAAAATCTTTCATATTGCTTTCGTACATTGATCTTTGAATCATCAACGATAGTAAATTCAGTTTCCTCATTTCTATTATACGCATTGATTTGTTCCTCAGTAGGTACTCGAAGTTCGAATAAGCAACGTTCAATCATAAAGTCAACGTTTTTTTCATCATTTGTAATTTTGTACTCTAATAACCTTCTTGCCAATTTAAAATTGTAATTTTCAACAAGTTTATCAAGTACGGAACTAATAATATAATATTTCCCCTTAATGTCAACGAAGTTTTCGAAGATAGCAATTTCAAGAATATCATAGCTCCTAACATCATTTCCTAATGATTCTTCAAAGTTAAAATAATCAATCCAATTTTCACCATTTGAAGGATGCAATTCAATTAATTTATCATATAATTTTCTTGCTCTTTCAAAATATTTAAATTTGATTTCTATTTCAATATAATATTTAATAATATCTTCATTTTTCGACAACCCAATTGCTTGGCCTAATATTTTTCTCATTGTGCTCAAACCTGAATTTCTTAATTCAAATTCAGAAAATTTAATCCAAAATTCTACAATTGTAAATTCTTTATGTGGTATTAATTTTAATAATCTTTCATATGAACTTCTGGCATTCTCAATACTCTTATTTTCAAACTCTTCCCATAAAGCGTACCTATAATTCAAATACCAAAATGATATCCATTGTGGCTGCGTTTCTGATATTGGGACTATTTCAATCGCAGATGAGAATGTTTCAGAAATTTCATCTTTTGAAATTTCTAGTGTGGAATCCATTAATAATGTTAAATACATCCACCAGTTTTCATAATCATGGGGATCTTTCTTTAATTTTTCTTTGTAAGTTGATTTTCTTTTTTGTAGCACATAATTTTCAATATTTTCTGTATCAACACCATATTGTTTGCCGAAATCAGTTTGGAATTTTTGAAGCTTCCTACTCTCTTCTTCATTTAAAGTTTTAAAGCCAAATTTATAAAGTTCTTGAACTTTGTCTTGTCGTTTATTGAAATACTCATACTTTATCCACATGGTTAAAAAGTCTGATTTAAGTTCATTATTTTTAAACAAGGAATTAATACCCAGTTTGAAAGCATTAATAACATTAATATGATCACCATGTTTTTTCTCAAATTCAACCCATCGTATCCATGAATCACTATCATTAAAGACAACAACTAGTTTTTCGAATAATAAGCGTTCATCTTCATATTCTCCATATCTTTCCTTAAACTCAATAAAATGAATCCAAACATCTTTAACTGGTTTCCATTGTAACCAATTTTCAAAGATTTCACCAACAGCGACTATGTTACCAATTGACTCTTCAATAGTTACATAATTATACCATAATTTATCGATTCTTGGTAATAATTTAGTTGCACGTTCAAGTAAATTTCTTGCGTGATTGATATTTTTATTTTTAATTTCAATTTGAATATATCTTACCCACATAGAAACATTCTTATAATCAACCTCTAATGCACGTTCAAAAATTGATCTTGCACGTTGTAAATCTTTTTGATCTATTTCAAATTGTGCATATCTCATCCATTGTCCATAATTAAAACGATTTCGGCGTAATGCATTTTCAAATTCCGTTCTTTTACGTTGTTGAAAATAGTGTAGTTCATCTAAATCTGCAATTTTAAAATCAACCGTTTTAAGTTCATTTGTACTTGCCTCATAAGCTGATTTCAGCAACGTAGCTGCAGTAAATTGTTTTTTATTATCTCCTTCATCTTCTGCTTTTCTTTTAATTGCAGACATAATTAGTTGAGGAACAAGTAATTATTGTTTTTTTGAGTAACCTTCAATAGAAGAAAGATACATTACATTAAACCGAATTATTTCTTTGCTTTTTTTTCAGTCCCTTCTTTGTATGAAAATTAGAACTAACGCGATTCATGATGATATTGCATATTTGATATTTCAAAATTTGTTTTCATATATTTATCCTATTATTTTTTGCCTTTTTGAATGATAGAGATAAAATATCCATAATTAAACATAATGGCTGTTATAAAAAAGCCGATACTAGAAGATCTTCAACTTTTGGTTGTGAAAAGCGGTTTTGATAATGACCTAAATGATAAAGCTATTGAACACTTTAAAACTAGTCTTGATCCACTCATTAACTTAAATATTTCAGACGTGTTTACAATACTTGAACCTGAACAAATTACTGAATTAACCAAAAAGGAACTATCGCAATTTACCCATGTTGTTTCAAATACCATTGATTTTCCAAATTTTGAAATTATCAATACTGAATTGATGATTCCAATCGTTTCAACTGATTGGCTAAAGACTGTTATAAAAAATCAGAGAATCATACCATTACGTTCATTTTCCCCTGATCCTAGGAATATTTTCAAGGAAATTATAATTTCAAGTGATTCTGGTATAAATTATGATGATAAAAGCATTTTGAAAATTGCAATTCGAACATTTGGCGGAACATATTTAAATGAATTAAAAAAATCTTTAACTCATTTCATTTCAGATGATTTAGAGAAAGATAATACAAAATTGATTATGGCTTTTAATGAAGTTAATGACTCAAATACAGATATACATATCGTCAAAAGTAGCTGGATTATTGATTCAATTATGGCAGGCAAACTGCTATCTGAATCTGATTATTTACTTACATCGTCTTCTAAACATAAAACTATCAAGATACCTCAATGTTTAAATTCTGTTAACTTTATTATTGCAAATCTGAAGATTTCTGATTTTTTAGTTGACATTCTATCCAAATATATTAAAACGAATAAAGGTGAAAAAATTTATTTGACTAATAAATTAGACTTGGAGATTGAAAATACTATCAAACAAAGAACATTTGACTATTTTTTTTCAACAATATTTCATCAAACATCACAATTAGAAACTGACTCCTTATTATATTACCCAATAAAGGAAGATATCGTTTCAGGCATGGACCAGATTTTGGTTGCAACGACAAATTATACAGGTGATGCAAGATTATATATTGAAGAATTGGTTCAACGAATGGGTGGTAATTTTAGTAAAACCTTAAAATCCACCAATACACATTTAGTTGCATCTAAAAGTGTTGGAAAGAAATTTGAATTTGCTAATTCATGGGGTGTCAAGATTGTTAGTCATGTATGGGTTGAAGAATGTTTTACTAATTGGGAAATTATCGAAGAATCCAAATATAATTGTTATCCACGAGATAATAGTAACGTGAGGTTTATAGGGGATGTTAAATTTAATGGGTTTTCACCAAATACAGCGATTGAGAAGATTAATGGAAAGAAAACTAATGTTGATGGTGATATTGAAATGAAAGCTGTTGATGAATCTGGAATAGCGGATCCAAATCAAATATCAGAGGTTGCTGAAAGTAATGAAAAATCCACCGTGATAGGGACAAAACTAAAGAAATCCAAGAATAATTTTGAAAAAACAGAGAACAACAAAGAGAAAACCAACAAAAACATTAAAGAAGAAAAACCCAAATTGATTAAAAAGCCAGAAGAGGTTGAACTTAATCACAAACAAAAACAAAATTCAATCAGAAAATCAGAGACACCAATATTAGAAGAGATCCAACTTGTTAAAGCAAATGAATCTGAAAAGAAAACCAAACGCCAAAACGAAAAAAAGAAAAAGCCTGAAGACTCAATTTGGGAAATCCCAGATGAAGATGTCGATATCAAAACTGATAAATCAAAACCTAAAGTGAAAGGGACATCTGAAGATGTGGCTAAATCAGAAAAAAGAGAATCAAATAAAAGAAAGGCATCTGAAGTTGATGATGAAGTTGTAAATTCAGAAAAGCCGAAGAAGAAAGAAATTAACAAGAAATTAAATACGACAGGAAAACCTTATCATATAGCAGCAATTGTGACAGGTTTTGATGGAACATTGTCTAACATTGATAAAAGGGAATTAAAGAAAATTGGAATCACAATTCTAGAGAATCCAAATAAGACCCTCAACTGTATTATTGCACCTAGTTTGTTACGTACACAGAAATTTTTAACAGCATTATCATTTGATCCTGAATATTTTCTTGAACCACTGTTTCTAACTGACGTGTTAGGAACGTTAGATAGCGTTAATAAAATTGGAGATTTCGAATCAATTGCACCAAAAATTGATAATTATGATATATGGAAACATGTTGATTTTGACAAAGATATTAAACCGAAGAGACTTTTTCATAAGGATACAACTAAAAATCAGGCGATTGACTATTTAAAACAATCGAAAAGCGGCTTGTTTGATGATTTTGTCTTCAATTTATCATCTGGACTAAATGGTGGATTTGATATAATAAAACCAATTTTAAAATCGTTCGGCTGTAAGACATGCTCAAATTTTAAAGATTCTTCAAAAAGCGTTGTGGTCAACACAAGCAAAACGGTGAACGGTATTTCAGACGTTGCTATTCTTGTATGTGGTGTAGGAGAAAACAAAATCCAGAAACATTTTATGAGTTTGTGTGAAGAATCTGCTAAGAATTACGTTATTTTAGAGTGGGATGCTCTAGTTTGCGCAATCTTTGAAGGTGGTCTTACTGTTAATAAAAGTAATATTCTTCAACAAAATGGTGTTTGTCCTTAGATTATATGATTTCATAAAAGTTGAATTAATTAGATATTAAATATTTTAATAATTAGAGATTAGAGATTTGTAGTGTGTGTATGTATGGGTGTATTATTAAATGAAAAAAATCTTCGCTAACACAAATCATGTTTCCAACTAAATGGGTTGTTTTATTTCAAATACAACCAACTTTCTAGGTACAATGATGACTACTGAGGCATGGACGTTCAAAAGTACACACGGTGAATGGTATTATTTTCGTCTCCAGATGTAAGTATTGAAGAAAGTAAAAAAAAATTCGAAACTCAATACAATATGTCAAATACTAACACATCTTTAAAATCTATTTTTAATACAGCACAACAAAGGATATCCCTGATGCAAACACCTGGAAACTAGCGATCTTAAAGTGTCTACAACAATCAAGGGGAGTTTTCGGCCAATCTATAGAGTTTGACATTATGGCCAGTGCTGAAATCAGTAACTTCGAAACAGTGGTTCGTGTGCATTTTCAAGACCGAACGCACTTTGCGGAATGCATATCTATGGGGACATTTGATGATTCTACCAATGGTGATGCCAGTATTCGAATCCTCGCTCAAAGTGCTTCCTTGCAAGGATTAGTAACGGGGAGGACCAATTGGGATATATAATAAACAGTGTTAACTTCTAATTTATATTCTGTATAATCGAAACCGAAAATAATTATAACGAATAGTAAAAGTCACCAAAGTAGAGATTAAGATCCTTAGTCGATAGAGCTTAGAGAGAGAGAGAGAGAGAGAGGCGCAGCAGTGGCGAGTTAGTAGTTGAGATTTTGAACCAACTAAGATAATTATGTTATACATTGTAAATGCTTTTCTGTCATTTAAATATAAATTCATTTGAAGAACAACAGCAATCAAATAAGGAGGAGCTAACATTATGATATTCAGACAATGGCTTTTCGGGTCAGTTTTTAGCCTTCTTTGGTGTCTTTTGGCCACAAACAGTTTATTGGTCAATGCAGAAGACCAGGTATGGACACCAACAATAGTTTCTTCAACGTTTTCATCAATTAATAATATTTTACAATTTGATGATACAAGTAGATTATTGCTTCACACTTTTGAAGGTGTTTATTTATCCAAAGATCAGGGTAAATCTTGGGATATTGTTGAATTAAAAGATAATGATGGTAATAATCTGGTTGTTCTAACAATTCAAGAATTTGATAATATTCCTAACACTGCTTTTATTTTTACAAACTCTTTCAGACATTATTTTACGAGGGATGCAGGTGAGACCTGGAATTTTTTTGAACTTCCTGTCTCAAAAGTTAATCAAGCTAATGCACAAATTAATTATGTCAATCAAGATTATATGCTTATTCAAATTAAATATAAACAAGATTTAAGCTGGGTTGAACGTACATTTTACTCAAAAGATGGACTAAAATCTCCGCCTATTGATATAGGTATCGATAATGTTGGTGATTGTACATTCACTAAAGTAGGACCAGCTTTCACTCAAGGTGATGACACCACTATTGTCTGTATCCAAAGAGAATATAACTATTTCGGAATTTTGAAAAATGATAAAGTCATTGCAACAAAAGATTTTTTCAAAACCGTTATTGAATCTGATGATTCAGGTTTATCCAATTCACATGTTCTTACAGTTAGAATTGTTGAATCATTTGTCGTTTTGGTCGTAACAACTGATAGATACTTAAAAGATTCAACTGTTTTATATACTTCAAAGGATGGTATTTTGTTTCATAAAGCAACTTTCGAAGGTCAAACATCTGGTTCTATGTTTAGTATTTTAGATTCAACCCCCAACGCGTTATATATTTCTCGTTTTGATAGAAACGACAACCATATGTCAATGTCCTCAGAAGTGTATAGATCTGATTCGGATGGTAGATATTTCAAGAAGATTTTTGGTGATGTATTTTCAAATATTTTAGGTATGTCATTAATTAGTAAAGTCGAAATGTTAGATGGTGTTTGGATTGCTTCACATAATGAGGTATATAATGGTATGCGCCCACCATCAGCGAAATCGATGATCACAATGGATGACGGTGAAAATTGGACTTACTTGAAGGTTCTTGATTCTGAATCGTGTAAAAATGACGAAGAATGTTCATTACACATTGCATGGTTGACTCAAAGGACTGGTGATGGTGATTTAAAAACTGGTGATACTCCTGGTATTTTACTTGGTATAGGTAATGTTGGTAAATATCTCGAAAGTTCTATAAAGAATTTAAGCACATTTATTTCAAAAGACGGTGGTTTGTCATGGAAAAAAGTAAGTGATAAACCAACTGTTTTTGGTTTTGGTGATCTTGGTAATATTATTGTTACTGTTCCAATCGATTTACAATTTTATTTTGATGGTTCAACTGAAAATTTAAGTGATTATTATAGCTTTTCTTTAGATCATGGTGAAACTTGGACAGAAGTTAAGCTTAGTGAAAAGTTTTTACCTTTATTTCTTATAAACAATAAAGATAATACTGAAAAACAATTTGTTATTTGCGGTGAAAGTATTAACGATGGTGCGCCACTTTTTATTACTCATGCAGTTGATTTTAGTGATGCATTTAATAGAACTTGTGCTGATGATGATATGGAAAAATGGTTTGCAAGGGTTGATCCATCAAATGGTAACCCAATTTGTGTTTATGGACATTCTGAAGAATTTGCTAGAAGAAAATCAGACGCTAAATGTTTTGTCAATAAAAACTATGATGATTTAAAAGCAATAGAGCATCCATGCGAATGTACAATTAAAGATTCTGAATGTAGTCCAGGTTTTGAAGTTGATGAAAATGGTGAATGCCAGCCAGTTTTAAGTATTTTGGCAAATTTCTGTGAATCTGATAAAGGTTCAAAGAAATTATCTAGGCGTAGAATCATTCCGGGTAATTTATGTACGGGAGGTTACCAGCCACCAATTGATGATTATACACTAAATTGTAAAGAGGCATATGAAGATAAATCTAGAAATACAATTGATTCAAGATTAAGTGCATTTAAAGAGAATATTATATATTATCAATATTTGAACAAAAATAATACCAATGAAGATTTCCAAGAAGAAACATTGGTTGTTTTGACCGCCTCAAGAAAGGCATATATTTCTTTTGATTCTGAATCATATGATTTGGTAACTGATAAATCCATTCTTTATATTTTTACAAATCCGTACTGGCCTGATTCTCTTTATTTGGTTAGTGATAGAGGTGAAATTTTAGCTTCGTTGGATAGAGGTAAATCTTTTACTGAAACTGTTTCACCATATGTCTCACAGGGTTATAGTTCATATGGTATGAAATTTGATAAAAGTGATCCAAATGTTTACTTATTATTTTCTAATATCAATTGCGATTCATCTAATAATTGCGAATATTATAGTTCCATCACTGAAGATAATGGACAGACTTTTACTGATTTAGTTCAAAATGTCGATAACTGTATTTTTGCTGCAAGTATTTTTGATACTTCAGAATACAAATTTCCAGATACTTTAATTATTTGTTCTCAAAAAGTTGAAGGCGAAATTTTCCACAGACTTATTTCCTCAATTGATGGATTTTCTTCCGAGCCGAAAGTGTTATTTGAAAAAATAGTTGGTTTTGCCACAAGTGGTCAATATATAGTTGTTGCAACATTAAAAGACAAAGTTGAGGAAAATGAAACAGAATCATTAACTGCATTTGTTTCTGTTGATGGTACTACATTTGCAGAAGCCAAGTTACCAGGAGTCTATAGAATTCCTTTGCAGACATCATATACTATTTTGGAGGTTAATTCTCATGAATTGTTTATGTATTTGACGATGACGATGGAAAATGAATTAGGTTATGAATATGGTACTATATTAAAAGCAAATTATAATGGTACATTGTTTACTCCCTCAATTGATTCAGTTAATGCAAACAAAAATGGATATGTTGATTTTGAAAGTGTTCAAGGTCTGGAGGGTTTGATGCTTGTCAATACAGTTGCGTTGCTTGGATCTTCCGACGAGCACAAGGAGTTTATAACCACTCAAATTTCTCATAATGATGGTGCAACATGGTCCGAATTAACCGCTCCAGTGAAGGATGCTAATGGTAAAAGTATAAATTGTAAAGCTTGCTTTTTGCACTTACATTCGTACACTGAAAGGCTTGATCCATCTCGTGATACATTTTCTTCCGCTTCTGCATTGGGTATGCTGTTTGGCTTAGGTAACGTTGGTCTATATTTGAATTCACTAGAAGATGAAAATAGTGATGTTGGATTGTTTTTTACAAGAGATGCAGGTATCACCTGGAAAGAAGTGGTTAAAGGACGCTATATCTGGGAATTTGGAGATCAGGGTACAGTTCTAGTTATTGTTGAAACTGGTAAGGAAGTTGATACCTTAAAATATTCCCTCGATCTTGGTGACACTTGGAATGACTATAAATTTTCAAATGATAAAAAATACGTTGTTGAAGATCTTGCTACTGTTCCATCAGATAATTCATTAAAATTTATTTTGATTGTTAAAGATGAAAACACTTCGAATAGTATTTTTACGATTGATTTTACAAATGTTTATCCAAGGCAATGTGAGTTACCATTTGATACTAAAGAATCTATTGGTGATGATTATGAGTATTTTATTCCACAGCATCCTATGTTAAAGGATCAATGTTTGTTTGGACATGAAAAATTATATTTGCGCAGAAAGCCAACTAGTAACTGCTTTGTCGGTATGGCACCATTATATTTAGGTGAAACTGTGGTTAAAAATTGTGAATGTACCAGACAAGATTTTGAATGTGATTATAATTATGCGCTAGCTAAAGACGGATCATGTAAGTTAATTAAAGGATTAGAAAGTAAAAAAGGTGATGAAGTTTGCTTAAATGAGGATGTTAATGAATGGTGGGAACCAACTGGATACCGTAAGTTACAAGCAAGTACTTGTGAAGGTGGAGTAGCGTTAGATAAGTGGAAGGCTCACGCTTGCCCTGGTAAGAAACTTGATAATGATCGAATTAGTGGATGGGCGATGTTTTGGGTTATTTTTATTCCATTCTTAGCTTTTGCTGTATCTTTAATTGTTGTTTATGAACGTGGTATTAAAAGAAATGGAGGGTTTGCAAGGCTTGGTGAAATCAGACTTGATGAAGGTGATAATTTACAATTAGTTGAGGAAAATAATTTAGATAAAGCGATTAATCTTGTGATCAGATTTGGTGTTTTCAGCTTCCAACTAATGGGTAAGACATGGAGATTTGGATCAAAAGCATTTGATAAGTTAAGAGGACGAGATTCTTCATACCATAGCCCCGGAGCCATGGGAGCATTTTTCAATGATATGGTCGATGATGATCATTCATTATTTGGAGATTTAAACGATGATGAAGACGCCAGAGAAATTGATAGTTTCCTTGAACGTACAGGTGGTGATGACGATAATTTTAGCACCTTTGTGACACATGATGAGATTGATGATGAAGAAATTGGAGGATATCAAGATGAAGACTCTGCTCCAGTTGATAATTCAGAATTTCGCCTGAGTGATGAGGAGAATGACATTTAATATATGAAATCATCTCTAGCTATAGAGTTATTATCCAGTACTATCTAACTTTATGTTTGAGTCCTCTACGCTATATATTCTTTACACTTTATTTTGTATCAGTAATTAGAGAACAACTAATTTATGATTTAAGCTAGAGACATGTTTACGTAATATTTTTAGTTTTGGTGAGATTTTCCAATTTTCTGAAAATATATGTTCATGTTTTCTACTAACTTACCTTGTGAAGCAGTAAAAGGGGTGGATGTGGATATATTACAGATCTTCAAACAGCAAACACAGTCTTGATTTCAAATGCATAAATCCATGAGGATTTTTCCAAGGACATGCAGACATGCAGTATTAAAAAGGGGTTTTTCAACAAGCATAATGAAACTCAAAGAATTACCAAGACCAAGTCAACAATACATGTCAGACATGGGTGAACAACCAATCCCGCTAACTGAATCTGATATTGTTGCAAAGGAAGTTGCAGATATTGATATACCCCAAGCTACCCTTGATGAGAAGACAGAAATTAAAAAAGCTATGAAGAAAAGATCGCTTCGGATGACATTTTGGCAACTATTCTTAATTACATTATTAGGAAGCTCTACTTTGAATATTATGAGGGAGAAGAATTTAATAGAAGAATTAGATGATAATTTCCAGAAGAAATTTGCTGTCATAGAAAAACTCATAAAAGATGCAGAAGAAGGTAGAATAACAGTTGAAGATGCCAGAGGGGCATTGAAGAGCTGGAACGAAAGGTTTGTGGATGTTTTCGAACTAAGTCCCGTCGAAGTTGAAGGTACTGAAGGTTTAGATAAAAGAAAACTTAAGTTAGCTTTTAACAAAATAAGAGGAATAAAGTGTGATGAAGATGAACTTGCTGGATATGACGGCGGTGAAAAAAATAAAAAGCCGGATGAAAAATTGAATAAATTTTTATGAACACTTGTAGATAATAGACAAAAAAATATACTCTAATGACAAATTTTGATTAATAATTAATTTTTTGATTAAAGTAAAAGTACACACTAGTAGAAAGGCAATTATAAAAAACCTGTCTAATCTATTCTGAAAAAAAAAGACATTTTCGTTTAATAAAAGTACATGCATATAAGCTATCAAATAAATTATCCACTCCAATATCTGTATAACATCGGAGCTTCAAAGCTTATTGGTTTAGCAGATTCATTCAAATCTTCGGTCGTGTCAATAATTTCTCCTTCTTCGAGAATATTTAATTGTTTTCTTGGTGGTTTGTATAAAATTTCTTTAGATTTATTAATCAAACTCTTTATTTTTTCAACATCTATATCTTTAAAATCTTCTGTTGATTCCAAAACCGAAATTATTTGCAAAAATTTCGATGTTGCAGCATTATTGTATTTAAAAATACTAAGCTTTTCCTCTAATAATTCATTTGATTTCTTTTCAATCAATTTTCTCTGTAACTCAAGTTCTTTCTCTAAAGCTGTTAATTTTGCAACTTTCATATCAACAATTTTCAATTGGTGCTGGACTATATTCACTAAAGATTTATTCATTTCTCTTTCCTCAAATGTTGCAAAAAGGTGGGATCTTGCGCCAATTATACCAAAAGCATTTGTTGCAGCATCCTTAACATCTTTTAAAGGATCATTACTTTCTTCATCCTCATTCATAGGTTCTTTAAAACGATTCAATTTTTTTTCCAACTTTTTATCCATTATCTTGATTGCTCTATTAGATGCTGCAATTGCAACATCTGTATCAACCATGTTAACCAAGAATGATAGTGTAGACATGATTGGATTATCATTTGGAGAAAAGGATAAATTTGGGACATATTTCAAAGGACCTAAAGCATCTTTATTGTTTTCTAAAAATTTATCTTCAATTGGCAATTGCAAGAATCTAATAATACATTCATCAGGTGTCTTATTATTACCAATGTATTCTGCAATTTTATACCAATCGTTCTTAAATTTTGAAACACCTTCCACTAATTTATTTAATGATGATTCATCCCATCCTTTATCAAGATCAGGTTTCAGTATTTTTTGTTTCTTTACATTTTTTTCTGTTGGATCTTCTGGATCTGAATTAGGATGTTTGATGCCTATAATAGATTTATATTTTTCAAGATCTGGGAATGTGGTTGGCGGCTTATAACTTTCGAATGGGAACATACCTCTTGGAGTATCAAGATCTATGGTAAAATCTCCAGTATAAGGAGGTTCTTGTTGTTTGGGTCTAGTTTCAGGATTCACCTGATAATTTATCAATCCCCATTTGTTTAAGAACTTATGTATACGTAATAATGCACCTGCATCACCAATTAAATTTCTCCTTACAGAAGTGAAAGATAAATAATCATTTGGGTTCAGTCTATATGAATTAACCATAAAATTTCTATATCTAATATAAATTTCCGGGGTTTTATTTTTATTAAGATTCTGAAAAAACTCTGGTAATGATTGACGTTCAATATCATGAATTTCAGATAAATCAAACCATGAAGAATAAGACGGTAAAACAATTGTATGCGTTTGTCTTTGTAAATCAGACAAAGTTATCGTAGGGTCCGTTTTAACGGTTGAAACAGATTCTTTTTTGATTTTCTTTAGACTATGAATGGTATTACTAGAAATATTCCCTGAAGGTTTGTCGACTTTTTCTTCTTCGTTGTTTTCATTTTCTTCGGTGATCTTTTCATTATCATTTATATCATCAAAATCTTCATCCTTTGGATCATCAATGTTCAATGGCATTATAAGGCTATCATCAAATAAATCATCCATTTCATTTTTGGAAGAGTCATCACTTTTTTCCATCGCTTTACTTTCATCATCTTCGAGTTCAGTTTCAGCTTCAGCTTCAATTTCTATTTCAGTTTCAGGTTTGATATTAATTTCAGTTTTAATTTCGTTATCGGTTTCAGATATTTTGTCTTCAGTATCGCCATTTTGATTATCTATGTTTTCTTCTTTTTCTTCTTTTTCTTGTTCTTCTTTTTCTTGTTCTTGTTCTTCTTCTTTTTCATCATCATCTTCTTCTTCCTCTTTTTCTTCTTCTTTTTCTTCTTCTTCTTCTTCTTCTTTTTCTTCTTCTTCTTGTTTGTCTTCAGTGTCTTGAATTTCTAAGTTATTTTGATTTTCAATGCTTTGGTTAGAAGGATTCTCCTCGTCTTTAACATTATTTTCATCGGCTAATATTACATTATTTTCATTTGGATTTTCATTTTGACTCTTTTCTTCATTTTCTATAGTTTCATCAACGGGATTAACAGTAGCATCTTGAACAACTTCTAACGCAACAGTTTCTGTAACTTTCACATTATTTTCAATGCTTCCAGTGTGGTCGGCTCCGTTCAATTCTGCAGGCTTCTCAATTACATTTTGAGGTCCGTTTTCAGCCGGTTTAACATCGTTATTCAATTCTTCTTCGTTATTTTTATCAGATATTGATTGTTCATTGGACTCTGCATTAGATTCCACGCTTTGTTGTTGCAAATTTTGCAACCCCTCTGACTGTTGAACATCGCTACCAAATTCCGGTTCAGATTCTATGCTCTCCATTATTGACAAATAATGTTTGATGGGCTTGTATGATCACTAGTATAAATTGTCAGACTTAACATTGAATGTATATACAATAAGAAACCAAAACATGTAGCTTTGACATAAAGATTATTTAGCGCGGTGACCGGGTAACTCAACGTTGTAACATAATCTACTAATCTAATCTACTTTTAGATTAATACTATTTAGTTATATCTGTGTATTAATATAATAATAGCTACTATTAAACTAGTTATATACACAAAACTATTATTTAGAATAAAAATGGGTGTTATTGGAACGACCCTTAGAATTGCATTTAGAGGAACGGTGGCAGTGACGTCTTTTGGATTGGGTTTTGCACTATTCGCTAGACCATGGCCAGATTCTCCATTATGGACAAAACCAATGGAGTTAGTACCAGATAAGAACAAAATTGAAAATACTAAAAGAATATTGAATAAATACAGTGAATTAAAGAATTATCATGATTTTGCTAATTCCAAAATTTTTCAAAAATATGCAAATAATGAAAATTTTGAATTAATGGAACTAGATAAGTTAATCCCTGAAGCGCATCGTTATAACCAGGTTTCACAAGGTCTATTAAATTTAGAATCACCTATTGTTTTAGTTAATAGGAAAGATGGAGAATTAGCATTGTTTGGTAAAGCGGAAAATGATAATGTTGTAGGTATCGACGGTAAGGTTCATAATGGTATTGCATTAATTTTATTAGATGAATCATTATGTTTTTGTGGATTTGATAAGTTACCAAGTAAAAGAGGTGTTACTGCGAATTTAAAAGTGAATTTACATAGTAAAATTCAACCGCATTCCTCCTTTGTTTTGACTGCAAAAGTTGCAGAATCTCGTGGTCGTAAAGTGACCATTAATGGTAAAATTGAATCTCTTAAGGGTGATGTAATTGCAGATGCAAAATGTTTATTGGTTGAACCAAAATGGTTTAAATGGTTGAATTGGGTTGATTTATTTTAGTTATGTACTTGTATTTTTTCTTTACTTCTTGTTCGTTTATAAATGATTTAGCTTTATCAGTTATCATGTATGTGCATAAATATATAAATATCATACTTTTTAAAAGATGTAAAACCTTCCCAAATAGGAAAAATGAAAAATGAAAAATGAAAATGAGAAACTGTAAACTGGAAACTGTAAAATTCATGTAACGAAAGCTCACAATTCAAAATTATTTTCTGAATTTTTTTCTTTACATTCCTTCAGAATCAATAATTAAAAATAGCTTCTAGACAGTAAGGACATACAATTAAAAATGAACAGTCGAGAGGAAGATTTTGAAGATGCTATATTTGATCCAAATGCCAAGGGTGACAAGCTTACACTCAAGGAAAAGGAAGAATTGAAAAGACAAAATATCCTCGATCAATATAATATGAAAGCATTAAGTGAAGTCGTAAATGAAAGTGCATCAAGGCCGGTAAGTATACTAAGGTTTAATTTTTTAGGAGCAGATGAGAAGTTTCGTGATAACTTTTTAAAAAAACAATTAGATCCAATAATATCTGAATTAGATGATAATGGTAAAACATTAACATTATCAAAATTATTACAAAAAATAGATTTAGTTAATTTTAATTTATTAAAAAATGATGCAATTTCTCAAATGGGTTGTCAAATTTCATTGCCTGAACAACAACCTTTAAATATATTTAATCCAGATTTATTAAATGTTATCGTTAATATGCAAGTTATACCCGTTAAAAAGTTTTTTATGAAAATTGGTACAAATGTTGGTAATGGTGAAGGTGATGGATATATTAAACTACAATGGAAAAATATATTTGGTGGTGGTGAATCATTAGATTTGGATACCAATATATCATCAAATGAATTTAAGATGAGATCAAGTAAATCACAGTATCTAATAAATTATTCAAGTCCATTATTTAATTCATCTAATTATAGATTTAATTCTATTTTATATCATTCATCAAGATTAATTGATTATACATCATATCATAATGAATCGATTGAAGGAATAACATTTAAAATTTCTACGAATAATTTACCAATTGAGAATAAATTTAATCATGAAATTTCAATTGAAAATTTAATTAGATCAATTGATTTAAAAAATTCAATTAATTCATCATATAGAAATAATTCATTAATGACTGATTATTTTTTATTTAATTCAGGATATAATTTTAAATCATCACTTACATATTCAATTATTAAAGATAATAGAGATACAAAATATATATTTGATAAAGGTTATTATATGAGATTTTCAAATGAATTATCATTAATTTCTCAAAATAAATTTATAAAGACATGTTTTGATTATTCTAAAGGATATAGAATTTCATCTAATTTATTATTTAATTTAAATTTTAAAACGGGATTAATTTGTCCAATTTCAAATAATTTAATTCATCCAATGGATAAATTTCAATTAGGTGGATCAAATGATATTAAAGGATGGTTAATTTCAGGTATGGGACCAAAGCAAATGAATTTAAGTATAGGTGGTAATTATTTTCATGCAATTGGATTAAATTTATTTACAAATTTACCATATTATAAAGATTCAGGATTCAAATTTCATTTATTTTCTAATATTGGTAAATTAACAAATCATAATCAATTTAATTCAAATTTTAGTATTTTAAAAAATAATTGTGTTAGTGCTGGATTTGGAATTTCATATTCACATCCAATGGCAGCATTTGAATTGAATTGGGCGGTTCCAATTAGTGCTAATGCAAATGATAATTTAAGAAAGGGAATTCAATGGGGTATTGGCATTTCATTTTTATGAAGATATAAGAAAAGAAAAAAAATAAAAAAATATTAGATTCATGTATTTATATTATATTTATATTATTTATATATTTAAATTACTTAGTTAATTATATTATTATTTAACTAAATTTTCACGACTTTTAATCCATTCTTTATGTAAAGTTAAAACTTTTGGGATTATTAAAGATTCAATTTCTAAATTTTCATCAATTTGAGATTTTGACAGTTTAATCCAATCATCATTTTCAGGAGTTACGAAAACGACTTCATGTTTCCTAGTTTGTAATAAATTTCCTATAACTAATTGATGATTATATCTTTCTAAAGCAGTTCTAGCCTTTTTAATTAAAATTGAACTATCAGTTTCTAATTTAAAACTTACAATCATTGCAATTGGAGCCCAAGAATCTACCAATCTTCTTAAAAATTTGGGTACAGGTTCTAAATCAACAATTAATTTACCACCATGATCATGACTTTGAATTTTATGTTCAGGTATTCTTGAACTTGGTAAAAAAAAATCAGAAACTGCAGCAGCTAAATAAAATAAAGCATTTGATCCAATAACTGATAATTCTTGAGCAATTAATTTTAAAGTAAATAAATATTGATGAACAGTTGTAAAAGGTACTAATAAAAGCATATTATTTTCTTTAACTTTTTGATATTTATGTAGAACATTATGAAGATCTTTTTGTAAAATTTCATCAACTTCAACTTTATTACCATCATTTGAAAATTTTAAATGATCTAATAAAGAATTTGTTGTATGAGAGAAATGTCTTGAATAAGGTAAAAGTGAGAATTCTCTATGTAAAAATATAACTGAATAATTATTTTCTAAAAAATATTCAGCTGAAGTTGCACCTCTTGTACCAGCACTAAAATTATCGATAAATCTAACTGTATTATTCTCTAAAGGGACAGTTGTACCACCAGATGTTACAAGTACAATTTTTCTATTTCTTATATGATTGTAATTAATAAAACTAGCAACATCATTACTAATTTGAGATAAATATGGAGGTGGTTTATGAAATCTAAAATAATTATCTTCATCAATTGGTGTAGCAGCTGGGAATTCAGGTATCGATCTATCAATTGCAGTATCAGCATTTGGAGTTGATGTAGCAACACGACTCAGTAATGGATTTGATTTTTCAGTTGATTTAGTCTGCATTGTTTTCGTCATTTTGGATAATTATAACATAAAATTTATAAAATTTACAGACAAGGAATAGTAATAATAATTGATATTAACGATAACATAATATAATATAATATAATTAATCTCTTTGTGACATAACATGACATGATATTTGCAATAAAATAAAATAAAATAAAATAAAATAAAATAAAGTGCGGTCGATCGACCAGACAAAAAATTAAACAAATTACATGAAATTGAAAAATAGAGAGAGAGTAAAGAATAAAAAGTAAGTAAGGTTCAGGCTTCAGGATTCAGGCGTTTAAAACATTTGATTTTTTTTTTTTTTTTTTTTTTTTTTTAAATTTCCAAGATTTCAACTTTTGAAAATGGAAATTGACTGTTTCCTTTAAAGGATTACATTATTTTCTTAACTCAATTGTCTTTAAAACAAGATATATTTTGAGTTAATCTGTTATTAGACAGTTATTTCTGTTGGAATTATTTGTTTGCCATCAATTGTTTTTTTTATTTCATTGTTTGCTTTTATATTTTCAATTGCCTATTGTCGCCCGATCGATTAGTATTTCTCATTAGTCACTGCCATTTTTTTTTAGATCATATAAGTTTCACATTGGTTTATAGTTTATAGCACATAATATATTAATTTATCAGCTATTTTCTACATTATTTATTCATTTATTTATTTATTCATTTATTTATTTTTCTTTCTCTCCTATTATTTAAAAACTATTCACTGTTTTTAAATTTTTCACATTCATTTATATTAATTGATTAAAAAAGTCCTGATACCCCCCGGTCCCATTTTTTTTTATAATAGGCACTATTTTTTTAAAATATTATTAATCAAATAATAAATTATAAAAAATAAAAATAATGTCTTCAGATCAATCAGAATCTCAAAATCAACAATCAAATGTTGAAATTCAACAAAATGTTGTAACAGATGTTCAATCTCAAAATTCAATTCAATTAGAAAATCAACAACAACAACAACAAGATCAACAACAACAATCTACTGAAGAATTAAATATTCATCTTGCTTCAATCGCTGAAGGTGGTCGTGAACTTTCAAAAACTGTTTTATATGTTGGTAATATTCATAGAAGTATATCAGATATTGGATTACAAGATTTATTTACTAATTTAGGTAATCCAATTAAAAGTTTAAAAATTTTACAAGATAAAAATAAACCTGGTTTTAATTATGCATTTGTTGAATATGAAAATCCTGAATTTGCTGATCAAGCTTTAAATTCTTTAAATAATACTTTAATTGCTGATAATCAATTAAAAATTACAAAAGCATTTCAAACTCAACAAATTAAAAATTCTGATACTTTTAATTTATTTGTAGGTGATTTATCATTAGAAGTTAATGATGAAATGTTAACAAATATTTTTAAAAAATATTCATCTTTAGTTCAAGCAAATGTTATGTGGGATATGAAAAGTGGTAGATCAAGAGGTTATGGTTTTGTTTGTTTTAATGATAAAAATGATGCAAGTGATGCTTTACAATCAATGAATGGTTATGTTTTGGGTGAACGTTCAATTAGATTAAATTGGGCTTCTCATAAAGATCGTAATAATAATAATAATAACAATATGAATAATAATTATAATAATAATTATAATAATAATTATAATAATAATAATAATGTCAATAATAATAGTAATCATTATGCTAATCAAAACAATTATAATAATAATTATTACAATAATAATAATAATAATAATAATAATAATAATATTAACGGCGTTATTAATGATATTAACAAAAGTTTAAATAATTCTAATAATAATATTAACAACAATATGAATATGATGAATTTATCAATGATGAACAACAATAGTAATAACAATCAATCTTTTAATGGTTCATTAATTAATAATAACTCAGGTTCTAATATCGATGGGTTTAATAATATGATGAATAATAATAATAATAATAACAATAATAACAATAACAACAATAATAATAATAACAATAATAAATTCCGTAATAATATGATGGCAATTAATCCAATGGATATTAATTCCAATAATCAACAAAACCAAAATATTAATAATAGATCACCACTTCCTTCTATGATGGGACCTTCATCATATGAAATGGTTTTAAGACAGACTCCAAATTGGTTATCTGTTGTTTATTTAGGTAATTTAGCAGATTATACAAGTCAAAATGATTTAATTCCTTTATTACAAAATTTCGGTTATATTGTTAACTTTAAATTATTATCAGATAAAAATTGTGCATTTGTTACTTATGATACTCATGAAAGAGCTGCAGCTGCAATTGTTCAATTATCAGGTTTTACTATTAATGGTAGACCTTTAAAATGTGGTTGGGGTAAAGCGAACAAAGTTACAGGAAATATGAGAAATATTCCTCAAAATATTAGAAATTAAAAAAAAAAATTTAATGAAACTCTTATATACTAATTTTATTCAGTTGCTGCTGCTGATACACAAAAAAGTATTTTATTTCCTTTTCTATATTAGTTCCTATTGACTTACTAATTCATTTTTCACTATCACACATTCATTTAGACAATTTTATCAATTTGAAATTTTTTTAGATTAAAATTTTAAATTTAGAATATTTATCGTGTTTTTCTTCCATTATCTTAATCCACTAATTTAATTATTTATTTGTTTTATAAATATTTATTTGCATTTATTTAATAAGTTTTGTTTTTCCTTAAACAGATAATTTATTTTAAATTCGATTTCAACCTGTAGCTTGTAACTTGTATTAATGTTTATGTACAAAAATTCATTAAAGCATTGACATTAACATCGCGTTTTCGTGTTAAAAACATGTTTTTATGTACTTTTTCATCAACAGTATTTGATTAAACGGTTTTTCATCTTATATGACATTTGATTTTTCCAAAAAATTTTTAAAATAGAAACTTTTTGGATTTCATTGATCGTCAAAAAGAAAGAAAGGTACAAATGAGTGCTTTTAATAATGTTATATTTTCACGATCTCATTATACCCCACATTATAGTACACCATATAGAATTGAAAGACTTACGATTCATTTGAAAGATTTAGGTACAACTGCAACAATTTATCCAATTACAAATGTTAATCAAGTTCCAAATAATTTAATAAACTTTTTAGCTCAAGAATATAATGATGAAATTTTACGTGGTGATACATTACCATTTTTTGAACAATTAAATATTGAAGAATTTCAAAATTATTGGTTTGGACAATTTACTGCAATTATGTGTATTGGTGATGAACCTGATTTAAATGATGATGAAATTTCAGTTAATGATTGGGCTAAAAAATGTTTAGGTAGCTTTTTCATTAAATCTGCATATCCAGGTAGATGTTCACATATTTGTACTACTAATTTTTTAGTAAATGCAGGTATTAGACAACGTGGAATTGGTTATTATTTATGTGAATGTTTTATTAGGTGGGCTCCAACTTTAGGATATAGTAAATGTATTATTGAATTAGTTTTTGAAACTAATCTTGGTGGTAAAAAATTATTAGAAAAATGTGGATTTAGTAAAGTTGGTAAAGTTCAATCATGTGCAATATTGAAAAGTACAAAAGATTTATTAATTTCATCATATATTTTTACTAAAGATTTAGCAATTATTAAAGAAGATTTAAGTGGTTCAAAACATTCACATATTTTAACTTATTTATTATCTGGACAATACCCAGCAAACTCAACAAGACAAGATAGGAGTAGGTTAAGATCTGCAGCTTATAATTATGAAGTTATTAATAGTAAGCTATATCTTCGAGGTAGAGAAGTTATTGGTGAACCGGATGAACAGATAAGGGTAACTCAAGAGATTCATGAATATGAACATACAGGTGTTAATAGAACTACAAAATTAGTTTCAAATAAATATTATTGGCCAAGAATTAAATCAACTGTTAAAAAGGTTATTGAAGATTGTGAGTTTTGTAAAGAAAGTCATGAAAATTCAAAAAGTTCAAAAAAAAAGAGAAAAACATTAGATAATAATAGGGATGTTTTATCTAATCGTTTAATAAATATTAATACTATCAATAATAGTATCAATAATAATAATACTAATAATAATAATAATAATAATACTAATAATAATAATAATAACAATAGTAGTAGTGTGAATAATAATATTATTAATAACGATACAATAACAGTTACTACACATCCAAATACAATTGAATCAATTCAAGAAGCTACAAGGTTAGATACAGAACAAATTGAAACACCAAGGGAATCAGTTTTAAAGCAATCAGATAATGTGTTAATGAATTTTATTGATCTAAATACAAATTCAATAAACCAGCAACAATCAACTAATAGAATTATTAATGAAAATATTGGAAATAATAATGATTTAAACAATTCTGGTAGTAGAGACAGTACTGATTTTGTATCAATGCTGAATTATTATAATAATCCAGACAATAATATATCTATTACAAGAAATTTATCTAAGAGAACAAATCAACTTGCATTTAGTAGTCTTCAACAGGATCAGTTTAGTAGTAGTCCATATTATAATGATGCAAGTAATCAATTTACTAGTACGAATTACGCTGGATTGGGACAAGATGATGATGAAGAAGATGAAGATGATGATGATGATTATGATGAAGCAGAAGAAGAAGATGATGATGAAGATGATGATGATGAAGAGGGTGAAGAAGATGATGATGAAAATGGAGATGATGGTGATGAGGATGATGAGGATGATGATGATGATGATGATGTTTTTGGAGAAGAAGCAGAAGAAGACAATGATGCAGAAGATGATGATTACGCAAATCGTAGTAATGCTGACATAAGAACTGGATGAAACAGTCGTGCATATGAAACAAAACACATGCAATTGACAAGTAATTTGTTACAATTGTTATTTATTAATTAAAGTGATATCAAATTGACCCTTTAAACCACATAAAATGGAGGCCTCAAATTCAAGTCGCTCACCGCCCGATAAACGTGGATGCCCTCTAATAAATGCATGCTTCCTGGGGAGAGAGGACCCTTCTTTCCGTTCTTTCCCTTTAGTTTTTTTTTTTTTTTATTTTTACATAAGCTTTTTCTCGAAGAAATAATAATTTCCCATGAAAAAAAGGTTTTTTTAGGGCGAAAACAATGCACATCCGCAGTAAATCACTTATCCGCGTGCATGGACAAATTGTGTAATGTTTTTTTGTTTTATCCAAGAAAATATTGTATTTTTTCGTACAATATATCTTATTGGACATGAAAGGAAAAAAATAACAAAGTTACATAGATTTCATTCATATAATTTCTTTTGTTTTATTTTTTTAACGTATGAAAAATAAACAAAACTTATATAAAAAGTTTTACTAACTCATACCTAAGCTTAATAAATACGAATTTGCTTATCTTGCTTATCCCATTGAACTAGAAATAGGATCAAAAGAATGAACAATTCAGTTCAATCATCAAGTATTGCATCTGAATTAACGAATTCCCTAGATAGTCATAGGGACGTTGATAATATAAATATACATCAGAAACAATCAAACACTGGAAATATTAAACATATAAATTTGCACTTTCCTAAAAAATTACATGTTCCACCCTTAAAACGAAAACATTATGAGGTATATGCTGATGAAGATGAGATTCCAAAACCGAAAGCTCAAAAAGATAACTCAATTAATATTAAAAGTCAACTAAGCAATAATTTTAGGAAAAATTCAACATTAATTGATGATACTTATATTAATATAAATAATATTAGATTAGGTATTGGAGCTCGTATTAGAAAGCTCATTTATAAAATTGAGGATTTTTTAGGACCATTTTTAAAGAAAATTATACCAAATTTTATTGTTGCACATTATGTTTATATTTTATTTTGGATTATAATTGGCTCTGTGGTCATGTATCCTGAAAAGAATATTGATTATGTTGATGCATTATTATTTGCAACTGGTGCATCCACTCAAGGAGGTCTAGCACCACAACAATTAAATGATATGAAATTATATCAACAAATTGCTATTTATATAGTGTGTATGATGACTACACCTATTTTTATTCATAGTTCATTGACATTTATTAGATTATATTGGTATGAAAAACGATTTGATGATATTCAACAAAAATCAATTGATCAATATAAAATGCGTAGAAGCAAAACTATTGCAAATCTTAGATCAGAAACATATGCTAGAACCATGACTGCACAACAAACTAATAAAAACTTTGATAGTCATAATGCGTCTGAAGGTTTAACAAGTCGTATGAAAAAATATGAAAATAATTTAAAGAAATCAAGTGGACAATCATCGAATAATTCAAGTAATACTAATATAAAAAGTTACAATAATAGTAATCCTGTCACCAATGAAACTACATTAAGAGATAATAAATCATCTGATAGTACCATTGAAAAACCTTCAAATAATTCTTCAAGTTCTATTGATGTAGTTGATCATTTAAGTGAACCAAGTGATACATCGTTAGAAGATAATGAAAATGCAATAACAAGTGATGAAAGCGATGATATTGCTAGTTATACTTCTGATAATTATGACAAAGAAAATAATACTATAAAATCTAGTAAAATTAGCAACGAAGTTCAAACTACTAAAAGAAAGCCTTCCAATATTAAAATTGATGATACGTTCAACACAGATACAATGGATTCACCGATTGATAATACTCCCAATATTAAATTTGGTGAATTACCCAAACCAAAAAAGAAAAATAGGGATATAAATCCAAGGGATTTATACATGTCAATTTCTGTTTTACAACATGAACCTAAAAAAAATGAAGAAATAGAATCGGGACCTGCTTTACATATTAAAAGTCCGCAAGAATTAGCAAGGGATAAACATCGTAGATTACCAACAAATCTCAGGAAAAATAGAAAATTATTAAGAGAAAGAAGACTTCGAAAGAAAAAATTAAAGAATGTTAAATCATCCAATGGAATACAATCAGATATGAAAAAAATTGAAGATAATTCACCTTCAAAATTTGATATTGAAGCTCAAGATAAAAAAAGTAGATCTTTGTCTGTTCCACTTTTCAATGATTCACAAAATGTAAATAATATTAAAGATAAAAGTGCTGTTCGAAATGATCATACTGATAATAGGAGCGTTATTGAAGATTCTATAGATCCAATTTCAACAAATGATCAGCAAATAAATGACAATTTGAAAAACCTTCAACGTTCACACACTGTGTATCTTCCAGGATTCTCCAAAAAGCTGTTTGCAGCTTTCGAAGATAGACCACAAAGATTTGAACATTCTAATACTCAAATTGAAGATGATGAAAGTGATGATCCACGCAGCAAATTTGCTAAGCAAAGAAGGACAAGTTTTTTTGGTAGGACATTTACTGGTATGTCTAAGAAGAGGACACTAACTGATATCTCAGATATGACAGATGATGAATTTCTCGCTAATTATCCAGAAAGAGTAGAAACAAATTATTTATCATGGAAACCAACTGTTGGGAGAAATTCTAAGTTTATTACCTTATCGGGTGAACAAAAGGCAGAATTAGGTGGTGTCGAATATCAATCCATGAAGTTATTAAGTAAAATTTTAGTTTTTTATTACTTTGGTTTCCATATTCTTGGCGTTGTCTTTTTTATTCCATTTATTGAAACTAAAACCGGATATCAAACTCAATTGAGAGAAGCTGGTGTTTCACCTCCATGGTGGGCCTTCTTTACTAGTATGAGCTCATTTAATGATTTGGGTTATACTTTGAACCCAGATTCGATGATGATGTTTGCACAAAATGCTTATGTTTTAATTATATCCGGTTTTTTTATTTTGATTGGTAACACAGCATTCCCAATTTTCCTTCGTTTGATTATTTGGACTATGAGATTGTTTTCGAGACCATTAACTATGACACACAATTCTTTAAGTTTTCTTTTAGATCACCCAAGACGTTGTTTTACCTTGTTATTTCCTTCAGGACCAACTTGGTGGTTAACTGCAGTTTTAGTTTTTTTGAATGCATTTGATTGGATTTTATTCATTATTTTAGATTATCAATCTGCTGCATTATCATATTTGCCTGATGGTTATCAAGTTTTGGCTGGTCTTTATCAAGCTTTTTCTACCAGAACTGCAGGTTTTAATGTGGTTAATTTAGCTACTTTAAATCCAGCGATCCAATTAAGTTATATGGTTATGATGTATATTTCTGTTTTACCTTTGGCAATTTCTATTAGAAGAACTAATGTTTATGAAGAACAATCATTAGGTATTTATAGTAGGGAAGTTGAAGAAGCAAATTCAGATAGTAAGCCAAAACTGAAATATATTGGTGCCCATTTGAGAAAACAACTATCATTTGATTTATGGTTTCTGTTTCTGGCAATTTTCATTATTTGTATTTGTGAAGCTGGTAAAATTCAAGCGAATGATCTTTCCTTTGGAATTTTTCAAATTATGTTTGAAGTTACATCAGCTTATGGTACTGTTGGTTTATCATTGGGTTATCCCAATAAAAATACATCATTCTGTGGAGAATTTAATCAACTTTCTAAATTAATTATTATTGCAACATTAATTAGAGGTAGACATAGAGGTTTGCCTAATTCAATTGATAGAGCTATTATGTTATCAGATGAAAAACTTAACTTAAGAGATGATCTTGAAGCATATCATGCAATGAGAAGAACTAATACGATAGATACTGATGTGGATGTTGATGAATTATTCCCTGCGATTTCAAGGGCTGTCACGGGAGCTTCAGGATTAACCACACATCCATTGGTTAATAGGCAACCAACAGTTGCTGAAAATCTCAAGAAAGGTGTTGTTCCGTGGGCCGATATTGCAAATATGACAGGTCGGTTCATTGGAAAGATTGCTGCAAATATTTTAACTGTTTCAGGAACTTCTGTTGACAAATATTCTAGACAGTTAACGCAATATGATCTACCATATCAACGTACCAGAACAAATACATATTCAGACTACAATAGTAGAAAAAATAGTAGAAGAAACAGTAGATTTACAGCAACGTCTCGTGATAGTGAAGAAGAAGGAGAAGGCGATGATTATGATTATGATGATGATTATGAGGATGATGCCGATTATGATGCAGCTAGAAATAAAGATTTGAGTAAAAGAGGTGATATATATGGTAGGGATAAACATTCCGAAAATATACCATTAGTTTCATATAGTGACAATAACATCTCAAAATCCGAAGAAGGTAAGAATTTACATACAAATTTTCTTGATAAGCTAAACAGTATAAATGAAAAGAATAAACAAGCAATGCAAGAAGGATCATCTGGATCAGATATGCAACCCCAAAGAGATAAGGACGTTGATGGTTATGATTGGTATGGACCAAATCAAACCTCCCAACAATATCCATAGAATTAAAAAAAGTGAAGGAAAATCGACATTGATTCCAGATGTTAAGATTGCACGGTTTTTATGAATAAATTTGCAAAGAAAATTAACAGCATGGGTAGCAATATCCAAATTAATCTATAAACGTTTGTATATATAAACAATGAACAATAATAAAAATATTAAAATAAAGATGATTCCGTGTATGAAAAACAGAAATAAACTGTATAACACTGTTCTTTTATAAAAATCACAAGATATTGATTGCATTAATATCAACAGCATTTTCCTGAAACACTTGGAACAAGTGATTACAACGATTTGTACAAAATAGCCGAGGACTTCAAAAAGATAAAATGGAAATAAAAAATATAAATCTAATAGATTGATAAAATCAAAAATTGAAGATTAATTGTCAATATGACATTTATGGTGATTATAGAAGACTTATATAGAGTATCGCAGTACAGCTTTAAAATTATTTTAATAACTATTTTTAATAATCTGATATGTAATCAAATCTTGATTAAGCTTCCTACATGTAAAATCAGTTTTATCCATGATGTAGAAGGGCCGTAGACCAATTCTGTCTCATATAACAACGTTAAACTTTCCAAAATGATTTTGCGGTATAGAAATTTTGTTTTATTCGCTAGAAGCTAGAACGCGTGAAGATTTAGAAGCGAAGTTTGAAGAAATTCCTAGAAAATTAAACTTTACTAATTTAACCACTTAACTACTTATATTATGAAAATCAATAAACAATATGGTAAAGCCTAACAAATGTCCATTATAACCACATATTAATACGTATATATATCTAAGTATATATCTCTCATTTTAAACAAAACCGATAATTTATAACAATAATTAAACCTTGCAAGTTTATTATATAAGGTTAAATTTGTAAAATTACTATTAAAAGCATTATTTTAACATGGATTTTACCTTTTTAAAAAATATTATTACAAAAGTTTTTTATTTATAAATATGGAAATTATTCTTTTTATAAATTTTTTTTTAGCAAAGTATTGTTTTCAAACTATTCTTCATCACTCGCAAACATATCTAAATCAAAATCATCTTCGTCTATATCTTCTTTTATTGAAGAATCTTGTTTTATCTCAGATGATTGGATGTTCTCATCAGAACCCTGTTTTTCAGGAGATTTCGATTGAGTTTCTTCATTAGATGCATCCATGTCATCCATATCAATATCTTCTTCTTCATCGTCATCACCGAATCCAGCACCTAATTCTATATCTTGTTCATCTTCCTCATCCTCTTCTTCTTCTTCTTCTTCTTCAATTGCTTGTCTTTGACGTAATTGAGAATAATAAGCAGATAATGCATCTAATTCTTCAGTAGTTGTACCTTCAGAAATTGTAGGTACATTAGAAATTGTTGGAGCGGAAGTCGAAGTTAATGTTGAGGCAGTAGATTTTAATGATTGATTTACAGTTGATGAGGTTAAATTTGTCTTGGTATCTATATTTACATTTGTAGTTGGGATTGTATTCGTAATTGTGGTCATATTTGTAGTGGTGGTTGTGATTGTATTTGAATCTAAAGTGTCTTCTGATTTTACTTGAATATTTTCAACTAAAGTAGATCCATCAGTTAAACCATCTTCATGTTTAATTATATTATCATTATTATTTTCATTTGAAATTTGAGTGATTGAATCATTATTAATTTCTTCATCTTCAGAATCTAAACGACCAAGTGCAATTTTACCAACAGTTGATTCTTGATGCCAAGATGGTAAAGCATTTTGTCTAAGTTTTCTATTTCTATCTTCTCTTTTTTGCCTTTCACGTTTAAGATCCTCATCATCAGCAGTAATTGAAACATGAATTGTTGCTTGAGATTTTTTATTTGCTTCATTAATTTCAGCTGAATTATTATCGAATTTTTTCCTTCTTGCAGTAATTCTATTTGAAACAGAATATAAAGCTAAAGAATCTGAGAATGCAGGTATATATTTCATTAAAGTTGATTCAAAATTATTATCATCAATTTTTAAATCATCAACAATTTTAAGATATTGAATAATTGGTTCAACTAATGACATTAATTTTTCTAACTTTTCTTGACCTTTTTTTTGTTCTTGAGATATATCATCATCAATTAAATGATCATTACAAATTGAACATTCAAAATTTAATTTATCATCAGTTAATAAAGAAGCAGCATCTAATAAACTATATTTTGTATGACATGTTGGACAAATATAACCTTGAGGTTCACTAAAATTACCAATTTCTTCTTTAACTTTTTTAACAATTGTATGAATTTTCCATTTAATTGAATCAATTGCTTCAATATTATGAATGTAATAATAAGTTCTTGTAAATAATTTATAAGGTTGAGTTTCTTCCTTTTGAATATGAGAAACAATTAATTTATCATCAATTAATTTATTACAAAATGAACGGAAAACTTTTTTATGCATACAACAAAGTTTAATTAAATCATCTTCAAATAATACATTATGAAAAAGTAAAGCTTCCATTATAATAATTGATTGATGAGGGTAAAACATATAAACTACTTGTCTTAAAAGATGTTTAATAGCATCATCATTTTCCGTAAAAGAATCTGCAAGACCAGACATTTGTAAATGAATAATATAAATATAAAACAACTAATGAAGATTAATTATTTAAGAAATCAAAAGGAAGAAAGAATGAATGATAGATAACTGATATTTAGAAGTTTAATAAGAATAATTATTTATTTTTTTTAAATATATGCTGAATGCTGAATCTAAGCTGGTTAAAAAAAAAATCGGAAAAATAAAAAATAAAAAACCGACGCGTCGACCACGACACCTTTCATTGTTGTGAAATTAAAATTAAAAAAATTGAAAAATTAAAAAATTGAAAAATTAAAAAATTGAAAAATGGAAAAACTAGCTTAAAAAATAATAATCAAAAAAGGAAATGAAATAATTATCATAATCGCACCACTTTTCATTGACTAAAATTTTCACAACCGAAATGAACTGAGAATGAATATAATCAATCAATCAATCAATCTGATTTGAAATTAAATTTTAATTAAGAAAACTTACATTATTTAACAATAATTTAACTTGTTTCCTCGCTTTTAAGACCGTTTTAAACGTAAAATAAATACCATTTGAATAGCATAATCGTATCGTACACAAAAACGATTTGAAAACTTTAATTTTATTTAAAAAAAACTGTAAATTAATATATATATATAGTTTTAGTTTTAGTTCTAGTTCTTGTTTTTTTAGTTTTCGGTGAGAATTAAGAATGGAGAATGGCTTTAAAAACTGGTGAACTCAGATTTCACTTTTTACTCAACCGCAGGCAACGAGTCATTTGTAAGTTTTCTTTAAACTTGAACATATATATATATATATATCTTTTGAATTGTACTTTCTTTACTTATTTTCTTTCTTTTATTTTCTTTTATTTCAACCCCTTTTTTTATCTTTCCCCTTTTAAAATTTAACCCTTTTATTGATTAGTTTTACAACCCACTGGTGTTTTTATAGTCTTTATCTGATTAAGTTTTATATTTTTATTAACTTGTTTTGAAAATATCATAGAAATACCTACCTTTTTTCTTAGACTAATTTTCAATTTTTATTTAGTTCAAAGTTTCCATCTTATATTTTTCATTTCTACATATTTTATATTTCATTTGAACTATTATCGAAAAATTACTTAAAAACATTACAAATTATAATAATAACTTTCCATAAAATAAAATGTCTGAAGGAATTACAACTAATGTCCTTGATCAACAACCTGAATTTATCACATATTCAACAACACCTTCAGGTAATGATAAAGGTAAAACTCATTATATAATTGTTGGAGCTGGTATTATTGGTGTTTGTATTGCATTTTATTTAACAAGACAT